>JADBJO010003714.1:35000-37500 GCA_016801955.1 Conus betulinus
AACCGATCGATATCTTCGTCCTGACTGAAGAAGGTCATACTGATTTGCAAGAAACGTGGGTCTGGTCACACGTAATCTTCTACGCTTTACAAACAACACGGCACCTGTATAGCTCACTTAGACTTTTTTGTCTCTCACCAACGATTTTTCCTCCCACGTTCACCACTTTCTCAAGCACATTTCTGCTCTTCACAATCAACCCACCATACCAACACATATAAATGAGAAAGTTAGAACAGATTCCAAGAAGCATGAATAAAATGTCCGAAGAATGTCAGTATTCACATGAAATGATCGCAGCTTGCGAAGACAATATAATCTGGTTTGACATTTTTTATAAAAGTTCATAAATATTTGGGATGATTCAATTCAGCTTATTATCTATAAAAGTTCAGCACCTTTTGTATAATTCAACACGTTCTACTTCAGCACCTTTGATAAAAAAAGGTGTGGTACAGCTTTTGGATCTTTTCTAAAATCAATCAACATTTCTTTCGTTTTTGTTACATTCAGATCAAGATAGTTATGATCGCACCAGTCAACAAATCTTTGAACCTCCTTGAAGTAAACAGAATCAGAGTTGGAAAGATCCACAAGTGCTGAGTCATCTGAATATTTAATGTACAAAGTTGAATCACTTCCTGAACAATCATTTGTGTACAGAGTAAAAAGCACTGGTGATAAAACAGTACCCTGGGGTGCGCCAGTTGAAATGACTCTGGAAGACGAAACAACACTTTGATATCGAACAGACTGTGTCCTCTGTGTAAGAAAATCAGTTATCCAAGAATGAGCTTGTTACCCACATTTATGTTAATGAGTTTCTTTGCCATCAGATGTGGTTGTATGGTGCTGAATGCTGATGAGAAATCAATAAAGAGAATGCGTACAAAGGAGGCAGGTTTTTCGAGGTGTGAAAAAGCATGATGGAGAAGTGTGAGTGTGGCATCATCTGTTGATCTGTTCTGTTGGTATGCGAACTGAAACGGGTCTTGGTACTGTGTAGTATCTTTTAAAACATAACCGAGGACAATTCTTTCAAGACATTTCATTGCAACAGATGTGAGGGCAACTGGTCGGTAATCATTTAAACAGCTTGGGTTGCGTTTTTTGGGAACAGGACATACAGTGGCATTTTTCCATAAAACAGGAATTATACATTCTCTAAGTGACCGGGTAAACAAACGACTGTAAACATAGGAGAGCTGAGAAGCACACACCTTCAACAATTTTCCACAGATATTATCAGGGCCCATTGCCTTTCTCACATTTAAACGTTTGAAAAAAAAACTGAACATCATTTTCCTCAATCACAACAGAATCACTTCCATCAACATCGTTGTTAACATTGCTTTGGAGTTCTTCCTTCACTTCCTTTAATACTTTACTAAAATCTTTATCATCAAATCTACAGTAAAAAATCGTTCAGCTTTTCTGCAAATTGTCTGTTCTTTTGCTGTTTTTTTTTTTTGTTACTAATATTTTGGTTTGAACATTTCCTGAACCTGATAAAACCTTTATTCCTTTCCATGCATCTCGCATATTTCCATTCCGGAACATGTTTTCAACTTTCTCTTGTAAGCTCTCTTTGATTCTTCAATCTCTCCGTTTGCAGTTTCCCATCCCCGTACCCCTCCCCGCTTCCCCCTTCTTCCCCTTCCAACTCACGCTTCAGTGTCGACCAGGAAGAAGGCCAGTGCATCCGCTGGATGACAAAGTATCACCCTCAAATGATGTCCCCAACTCCCAGGCGTTGGCGAAGGGGGAAAAAGGTTCAGGGGTGTGTAGGTTGGGGATGAGAGAGCGGGTGGAGGAGGGGGCTTGGAATTTAAATACCGCTTGTTCCTGTTGTGAAAGGGTCTACAGATCAGGATGTGCTGCTATTCCGGGATTTTGAAAGAGAGAGAGAGAGAGAGAGAGGCTAGGGTAGCGAAGAGGGGTGAGACTTGTAAGATGACACAGAAGCAAACGCGCAAGTAGCCGAAAAGAGATGGGAGGGGCAGTGGATACGGGCGGAGATGGGTGATGCAGGATAGTGGGCACATTAAGCTGGCTGATCGATCGATGGCTGCCTGATCCTGGTGTGGAAATAACGCCCTAACTGGGGAAAGTGTGGGAAAGCCAGCTCCTGGTCAGACTGGCCCACTTACCCCGGGGTTGGTTTTTAAATCTGCACAAACAGATGGGCGGACTACCTGCTTCCTCCTTCCTGCAGGTGATAGGAATAACCGTGAGCCATTGCTTTAATCCAGCCCTGAACACACACACACACACACACACACACACACACACACACACACACACACACACACACACACACACACATACACACACACACGCGCGCGCGCGCGCGCGCGCACTCACACTCACATTTACACACACACACACACACACACACACACACACACACACACACACACACACACACTCACTCACACACACACACACACACACACACACACACACACACACACACACACACACACACACACACAAGATT
>JADBJO010003714.1:42500-45000 GCA_016801955.1 Conus betulinus
GGCTTGGCCAAGAATGCCACAACAGGGAAACATATCTATCCCCTACACAGATCAAAAACCGAAAGTTAATGATTATGTCAATGACCTCTGGCAGGAGAATTGGAATACACAGACGGATAAATAAACTGTTTCAGATCCGTCCAAACCTAAAAGAGTTCCTCTCATCCATGTCTGGTGGTCGCAAAGAAGAAATGGTTCTATGCCGGCTGCACACTGGCCATTCGTATTGTACTCATTCATACCTTCTAAAGAGTGAAGAAGCTCCGTGGTGCATTCCATGTTGCGTGCCACTCACAATGAAACATTCTGTTAGAGTGTTGGGACTTGCATGATGTGAGACACAAGCAAGTTACAGCAGATTCCATGAAAACCTTGTTCACAGATGTTCCATCTGATGCGATCTTTGAAGTTTTGAAAGGGATTAACATTTTCATCGGATCTGAGATTTTCTAGTGGAAAAAAATTGTAACCATGTATTGTAAAGAGTTGTATGAATAAATGACTTGTGAGTTGACTTCAACGTGGTGACAGCCCGGACATGGCGCTTTGCGATCTGCTGGACTATAAGCAACCTTACCTTACCTTACCTTCTGTTTGACGTCTCTTTATATGTGAATGTGTGTTTGCGTGCGCCATGATGTGTGTGTGTGTGTGTGTGTGTGTGTGTGTGTGTGTGTGTGTGTCCGCGCGCGCGTGCATGCGTGCGTGCGTGCGTGTGTGTGTGTAAGAGAGAGAGAGAGAGAGGAGGGGGGGGGGGGAGAGTGTGTGTTATGTTGGGGAAGGGAGAAGACAGTTCATCCACCTTCACCGTAGTTTGTGCATAATTGTAAGGCTTAAGCTGCACTGTCACGAGCAACGAGACCTATATACAAACGGCAGGTTGAGAGGGGGGGGGGGGGGGGGGGTGGAGGGATGGAGTGAGGAGACTGTGATGTTGGATGGGGTGGGGCGTGGCAGACACGCGAGAAAGGGTGAAGGAGGTGGGAGGGATAAGTGAAACGGAAGAGAGGGGGGAGGAGGCATGGCCCGTAACTTTCGCCATCACTGATTCAATCCATCTGCTTCATCGACACAGTCACCTGGGCAACAGGTGTAGGATTGCCGACTGTTTCCCGAGTTCAGATTGAGGATCACACAGTCGGTTCGTTTTGTGACAATTGTCAGTCCAGTAAAGGCGTGGCTATGTGGGTAAATGTGGTGAAGTGTGTGTGTGTGTGTGTGTGTGTGTGAACATTTAAAGATGTTCTATCTATCTCTGATATAAACCCCCCCCCCCCCCCCCCCCCGCCCAAATAAAAAATAAATGAATAGGTAAATGAATAAATAAAGAAAGGATCACCGAGACAAATGTGTTCTACTTGTAATCTTTGAGGCATGTCTTGTTTCAACCTGAGCCGCCTACCCCTTTCACCCAGTAAACTTATTATTCTGAAACAGGGAGCTGACACTGAAAAACCAGTTGCACGTGCATCATGCATTAAGCATGGATTGCTTGGAAATGAGTGAACCTGCCCCGAATGTTCGGGGACGTCGTCCTGATTTGTGACGGCGGTGAAAAGAGTTGTTCACTGCCCAGCCTAAGGCTGAGTGTTTTTGTTGTCAGTTTTCCCACTCGGCAGTGTTTAAACTAAGGACATACATTTGGAATGAGTGAAAGTCGAAGCTGGTCCTTGACTTTTTCGGCTCTCTCTCTCTCTCTCTCTCTCTCTCTCTCTTCCACACACATACACTCTCCACACACACACACACACACACGCACACACACATACAGAGGCGCACGCACGAGCTGATGCACGCTTACAGATACAAACACGTGTGCACGCGCAGCCTTAGGCAACCGCGCTCACAAGCACGCACATACATCCAGTTTCTCCTTACATCTGTGTGTGTGTGTGTGTGTGTGACTCTGTCTGTCTCTCTATCTCTCTCTCTCCCTCTCTCTCTCTCTCTCTCTTTGTGTGGTGTGTGCGGTGCGCGCGCGCGCACTCCCGTTTGTGTGTATGTATGTTTGTATGTGTTTGCATGTGTTGGCGTGGGGTATATGCACGCGAGCAAGCCAGGATGCGTGCCCAGCCTGTCTCGTGCGGCACACAGCGGTCTTGTCAGGGCTCCTCCCGTCAAAAAGAAGGTCGGACAGTCTGCACGTGCGTGCCGTGGGCAGTAGAGGCCGAGGCAACAAAGCCCATTGACGGCGACTGTGGGGGTGGGGGTTGGGGGGGTATGTGGGATTCGTGTCCTTATAACAACAGCTGTGACGACGACCCACTTCGGAACCTGCGGAGACAGACGGCTAGACATCCTCTCTCCAGACGCTTACACCACAACGCTCACGCCAGCTTGAACCATCAAAGACCCCTGTCCTCCCCTGCAGTCCGTATCCTCCTCTCTCTCTCTCTCTCTCTCTCTCTCTCTTTTCTCTCTCTCTCTCGCGCGCGCGCGCGCGCGCGCACGCCCTTGCCACACGTTCATACGTTCCTTTGCTCTAATGTCAGCAGTTGCG
>JADBJO010003714.1:57500-75000 GCA_016801955.1 Conus betulinus
TGCCCAAGTCACCCCCCCCCCCCCCCCCCCCCTCCGTCTTCATTACCAACAGATCGACGCCCAAATCCCCCCTCCCCCAGCTGTCTTCATCACCATGTGAACGCCCAAAGGCCCCCCTCCTCCCTGTCTTCATTACCATATGAACGCCCAAAGCCCCCCCCCCCCCCCCCCCCCCCCTTGTCATTACCAGGTGAACGCCCAAAGCCTCCTCCCTCCCCCCTCCCCCCCCCCATCCATCTTCATCACCAGGTGAACACCCAAAGCCCCCCACCCCCCCCCCGCCCCCTGTTTTCATTACCAACTGATGAACGCCCAAAGCCCCCCACCCCACCCCTACCCCCTGTCTTCATTACCAACTGATAAACGCCCAAAGCCCCCCACCCCACCCCCACCCCCCTATCTTCATTACCAACTGATGAATGCCCAAAGCCCCCCCCACCCCACCCCTACCCCCTGTCTTCATTACCAACTGATGAACGCCCAAAGCCCCCCCACCCCCACCCCTACCCCCTGTCTTCATTACCAACTGATGAACGCCCCAAAGCCCCCCCCACCCCCCACCCCTACCCCCTGTCTTCATTACCAACTGATGAACGCCCAAAGACCCCCCCCCACCCCTACCCCCTGTCTTCATTACAACTGATGAACGCCCAAAGACCCCCACCCCACCCCCGCCCCCTGTCTTCATTATCAACTGATGAACGCCCAAAGCCCCCCACCCCACCCCCGCCCCCTGTCTTCATTATCAACTGATGAACGCCCAAAGCCCCCCACCCCACCCCTACCCCCTGTCTTCATTATCAACTGATGAACGCCCAAAGCCCCCACCCCCCCACCCCACCCCTACCCCCTGTCTTCATTATCAACTGATGAACGCCCAAAGCCCCCCACCCCACCCCTACCCCCTGTCTTCATTATCAACTGATGAACGCCCAAAGACCCCCCCCCCACCCCTAGTCTTCATTATCAACTGATGAACGCCCAAAGACCCCCCCCCCCCCCCCCTACCCCCTGTCTTCATTATCAACTGATGAACGCCCAAAGACCCCCACCCCACCCCTACCCCCTGTCTTCATTATCAACTGATGAACGCCCAAAGACCCCCACCCCACCCCTACCCCCCTGTCTTCATTACCAACTGATGAACGCCCAAAGACCCCCACCCCCACCCCCCTACCCCCTGTCTTCATTACCAACTGATGAACGCCCAAAGACCCCCCACCCCACCCCTACCCCCTGTCTTCATTACCAACTGATGAACGCCCAAAGACCCCCCCACCCCCCACCCCTACCCCCTGTCTTCATTACCAACTGATGAACGCCCAAAGACCCCCACCCCCACCCCTACCCCCTGTCTTCATTACCAACTGATGAACGCCCAAAGACCCCCACCCCACCCCTACCCCCTGTCTTCATTACCAACTGATGAACGCCCAAAGACCCCCACCCCACCCCTACCCCCTGTCTTCATTACCAACTGATGAACGCCCAAAGCCCCCCCACCCCACCCCTACCCCCTGTCTTCATTACCAACTGATGAACGCCCAAAGACCCCCACCCCACCCCTACAACTGATGAACGCCCCAAAGACCCCCACCCCACCCCCACCCCCTGTCTTCATTACCAACTGATGAACGCCCAAAGACCCCACCCCACCCCTACCCCCCTGTCTTCATTACCAACTGATGAACGCCCAAAGACCCCCACCCCACCCCTACCCCCTGTCTTCATTACCAACTGATGAACGCCCAAAGACCCCCACCCCACCCCCCCCCGCCCCCTGTCTTCATTACCAACTGATGAACGCCCAAAGACCCCCCACCCCAGCCCCGCCCCCTGTCTTCATTACCAACTGATAAACGCCCAAAGACCCCACCCCACCCCTACCCCCTGTCTTCATTACCAACTGATGAACGCCCAAAGACGCCCCCCCACCCCACCCCTACCCCCTGTTTTCATTATCAACTGATGAACGCCCAAAGACCCCCACCCCACCCCTACCCCCTGTCTTCATTATCAACTGATGAACGCCCAAAGCCCCCACCCCACCCCCGCCCCCTGTCTTCATTACCAACTAACGAATGCCCAAAGTCTCCCCTTGTCTTCATCACTAGGTGAACGCCCAAAGTCCCCCCCCCCCTCCTGTCTTCATCCCCATGTGAACGCCCAAAATGCCCCCACCCACCTTGTCTTCATCACTATGTGAACGCCCAAAGTCCCCACCACCACCACCACGTCTTCATTAGCAACAGATGAACGCCGAAGGTTCCCCCCCCCCCCCCCCCCCCCCCCCCCCCCCCCCCCAGCCCCCTGTCTTCATCACCATTTGAACGCCCAAAGTGCCTCCCCCCCCTAAAAACTTGCGTTCATCGAGAGTGACCACGTAGTTTTCGTCATAATGCTGCTGGTGGGTACGCCTACAGTAATTTCGCTCCATCAGCCAGCTTGACAGTTCAATCATAGACACAAAATGCCAGAATATTGGCGCGGAACGGTGCGCCTGTCAGACAGTCGATATCCCCATGTTATCCTGGCATGTGCTTCGGATCAAATACTTGACTCTAGATCGTTTTTGCTTGACCCATAAACTGAGTAAAGGTAACCCTGTTTGCAGACGAAATAGGGGCGCTATCTTTTCCTGATTTTGTGTGTGTGTGTGTGTGTGTGTGTGTGTGTGTGTGTGTGTGTGTGTGTGTGTGTGTAGACTCGTTTGACCATCCAGCTTTCTTCAAAATGTCATCCAATGAAACACCAGATTTTGCCATCGCTGAAGCAGCAGCACCTCTGAAGCTGTGTGGAACAAAATCTTGAATTCCAGCATCCCTAAGTACACGTAGTGTGTACCCACTCACTGTGTCATGAGAAACTGGGTTATGAGGTTTGACAAATGACAATAATAGTTGTTCTTTATCTCCCCTGATCTGTTCAGTTTTTGCTATATGATCTTTCACTGCCTGCACAACACAAGTTTTTTGTCTTCAAATGTTTTGAGTACTAATGCACTCTGGTGATGTCCTTTCCTGGTATGTTTCAGTTTATCTTGCACCAAAATAACACATCCCTGATCACTGAACTTTAACCACAGCAGTTTTATGAAGTGAATTGTTTAAATTCTGTGCACGTTCAAAGTCAATTCAAAGTCAATTCCTTAAGACTAAGTTCTGAAATGGCTTTCTTCTGCTTGAAATAATTTAATAAAATGTTCACATCCCATGTTTCAACATACTTTGGTACTGGTGTCCTCAATTCAAAAACATTTTTTTTATAAATCCTATTACAGAGAGATATGAACCTACTGACCAGCCGTCTTCTGTTTTCACAACTGCTGATGCTGCACTACGGGCTGTGTTTATGGCACTATAGCCCAAACCATCTGTGTATAACTGAGTTAAAAAAAATTCTAAAACTACTGCGACAGAGGTTTGAAAATGATCAATTTTCCTCGCAAGACAAAAGCTTTTCCATCTTTCCAAGTATGTTGCATACTGTTTCTGTGTTGATTCTCTCCATGAAGCGCACATGATCTTGCAAGTTTCTCCATGTATTTCCTGTGCTCCGATGGATTCCCTGAGAGTCTGGCTGCCACTAACGGCAACTTTCTGTGAAGCGGGGTGTGGCTGATTTGAATGGGCAACTGCAGCAGCACTGATTTTCCTTTTGGCATGACACATGGCTGTTGAATCAACATGCGTGCATCTGAGGAAAACAGCAGGCTGTTGGCCATATGGTAGCATCAATAATCCTCCTGCTTCTTCCTTCTCCAGCTTTTTCAACGCCCTCTGGATCTGGCTGAAGGTGGGAACAGATAAAAGAGACTCTGGGTCCATTTGGCAGTGAACGCATCTGTTGCAAAAGCTTCTGGATCTGGATGCCAGGAAACAAAAGGCTTGAGCTGATAATTCAAGCGAGATGCAACCGTGTCAATGTCAGGCGTTTCCTAGAATATCCGACACCCTTTGAAAAATCTTAGGGTTTAATTTCCATTCTGTATCATCATTAAATTCTTACTTCAAGTCTGCATCTTTATTCAAAATTCCTTGGATATGTGCTATTGTTAACTAGATGTTGTTTTTCTTTGCGCCAGATCCAAATCTGTCTTGCAACAAAGTTACATTCTTCAGAATGGGATCCACCCATGTTTTTCACATACGCAACAGCAAGTGTTGTCTGTCAATATTTTTCACATGTCTGCCTATCACATCATATCTGAAATTTTTCTGAGCATATCAATGGCAAGCAATTCAAGCACATTAACATGCAGGTTCTGTTCATTTTCTGCCCATCTGCCCCCTGTCTGCTTTGATCCATAAACTGCTCCCCAACCACCAGGGGTTGAAGCATCTGTGCAAATTTCTACTACAGGGTCTTCCCTATCCAAATGAAAACAGCCATGTTTAATGTTCTCAGTCCACCATTGAAGTTCTAAGTTTCCTTCATGTGACAGCTCCATGACTGCCTCAAATTGCCTTTATGCTTTTTAAGAGCAATGTATTTGTCTTTTTTCCAGTGATCTCTAGTACAGTGTACTGCAGGAAAGGCTGCAACTAGCTGGCCTATGACCTGAGCTAACTTTCTGATTTTGACAGTGCTTTTGCTTTCTAAATCAGTGCAGGCGGCCACAATTTTCTCATGTCTATCTGTTGGAAGAGTGACAGTCATATTTTCTGAACTTGATACAAATCCTGAATATATGATGCTTTTCTTAGGTGTTAACACAGACTTTTCTTTATGAATGACAAAACCAAGTGTTGTGAACAATGTAACAGTTTCATCAATATTCTTTTGACATTCCTCTGGACTGTCACCTTGTAGATAACTATCATCAATGAAAGCTGCTGACCAGTGACCTTGGGCTCTTAGAGTTGCACAGACTGCCTTAAGGTGTTTTGTGAAAAAAAAAAACTTTGGACAAGAAGACAATCCATTTGGCAAGCAGGTACAACAGAATAACTGACCTCTCCATTCAAATTTCAGAAATTTTCTAAATTGAGGATCAGCTGGTACTGAATAACATGCATACCTTAAATCCACAGAAGCCATGTAACAATCTTTCTTCATCAATCCAGTTGCTGATTGGAAATTTTTCATTTTGAAATGTTCATACTCTACATTCTGACTGAAATCTTTCAAATTTGATATCAACCTATATGTACCATCTGATTTTGGTACTAAAGAATGGGTGATATAACTTGTCCCTCTTCATTCTTGAAATGTTCTATCACATTCATATTCAACAATTTCTAACTTTCTCTGTTTCTTCAATTAAATTTCCATGAATTTGATTTTTCGTTTCGTTTTGACTCTGTGGCAAAACAGTGAGCGGAATCTTTGTACTTACAACCATTTCAAGAATGAAAGGATCAGATGTCAGTTTTCTCCCACTCAGGTAGATATTCTTTTAACCTGCCTGCCTGAAAAGACTCATGTCCTTTAGAATTTACTTCCTTCAGATGGCTCTCTGCACTATTTAGACGTGTGGTGGGAATTTTGGTGGTATCCCCCTGCCACGAGGTGTGAACTGACCTCTGCTTCGCATGATTGTTGCCCTGCCTCAGCCCCAGTTCTGGTTCCTTCCTCGGCCTCTCTCAGTCCACATTAAGTTTTTTTAAATGTTGAGTTGGAAAAAAAATTTCCTCCCTACTTTTGACTGAGTGAAGTTCCTACCAAGTTTTGATGCACTCTCAATATTGCGCAAGGACGCATTCAAATCATCCCCTAATAGTTTTTATCAGTGATTGGGACCTCATTTGACCCAAGCTTTTTTGTACTTCTAATTGATGTTGGGTCCACTCAGAATCTCAGTTCGTCTGTCCAACGACATTTCGTGTGAGGCTTGCAGAATCAATGCCATGGCATCTGCTGTATTTCTGTTGTTTCTATACTCTTAGATCACTTATTCTGCTGCTGAATTCCAGGCTATTTCCAATTTCTTGGCTCACTTCGGGGACTGACAGGTTGAAATTTTCAGGTCTGATGTATTTTTCCATCTTTTCTTTCAGTTTATCTTCCTCTAACTTTCCCCTTGCATTTTATTCAGAGTGCTTGTCAATGCCTCACGTTGCAGTGGTGGTCCCACTCTTTCTTCAGTTTTGTACTCCTGCTCTGTCTCCTTCAGAATGAGCGCATCAGTAGAGTTATCACTGCCATTTTGTGATTTTTCAGAGTCTTTATAATATTCTGGATTTCGCTGTCAAAATCTTCATCAGCCTTCTCTTTTTTCTTCTTGGGGGCGTCCCCAAAGAACGGATCCCCCTAATCAGATCCACCGGCATGATCCCGATGAACCACGTGGTCAAATTACTGTGCCTCTTTTTTTATTTTATTTAATCTTATCTTAATGATTGACGATATGCTTTTAAATTACTGCCATACAGTTTTACGTGCTAAATGATTTGTATTAGAGCTTATTTGACCTTCTGAAAATGTCTGACTGTGTAGTGTTTTTAATTTTACTCACTCGGACCTTAGAACGAAAGCATCGCATGGCGGCCGGAAGCATTTGCAATAGGCCTATGGCGGTCTTACGCATGCGCGGCTCTCATATCTTCCGGAATATCAGTAAATCATACGAAATAGAATTAATGAGAGTTTCAAATCCATCTCGGTGCTAGAGGTATCCATACCTTTTGTATAAAGCAAGACGGTGATAATTCCTCCCGCAAGAATTACCAAGGGTATGCATAGAACTTAAAGGAGGCTTTCCTCGTTGGATTTTCACTCTCAGATGAGTGTGACTCTTCCACAAATGGGAAGTTTATTGATTGAGCGTACTCTCTTGGTTTTGTACAGAGGTATTTGATGCAGAGGAGCCGAGCATAAGCTGGGTTTTTTCTTTTTTGTTTGTTTTGTTTTTAATAGGGAGAGTGTTTTGTGTAACAGTTTTTGTGGCTTGTTGTTTTAAAGAAAGAGTCTTGTAAGTCTGATCGACTTGATGCAAAATTGTTGAAACCACATACCTCCACGGGCTAGTTACCAGTACGTAAAGGGACAATTGAGAGAAACAATATGATATGCATTCTTACCCTTTTCAAGATTTTTTCTATGTGTCATTTTTTGGTGTCAAGTGGTGTCAGATTTTATTGTGGTTGGTAGTTACCCATTTTTAAGATCGGCGTTTACGTTTTAGGACTTGATTTTTATTTTCAGTATTCGAATTTTAATTTGGATGTCATTCATGTCCGTCTTTAATGTGTTTGCATCCCTGATGCCGCCTCGACGTCGTCTGGGCTGTACACAGCTTGACTTCACCATTCATTTTGTGAACAGCACAGGCATGTGCTCTTTCTAGTGAAAACAAATAAAACGTTTTTGTTTGAATACTTAACAAAAATGAAAGCAAAAGCTCTTGAATCAGCGCGTGCGGTGACAACAAACCTGATTGAAAATAACTTATTCATTCTATGTACAATTATCAAAGAAAGGGTCTGCTTTGAAGACCGTTTGACAAAGTATTCCATGGCAGCCAGAAAAAAAATCAGACAAAGTTGCCCAAAGTAACCTTAGATACAAAATCAGCGGTGCTCAGGGATTAAAAAATAACCTTCTCCACTGAACGATGTTTATAAATTAAATTTAGTAATGAATTTCATTGTCTCTTTAAATGCCCGTACCCACCGTTAAAAGGAAACCCATAAATTACTACTAAGAATTTTAAGCACCGCCCAAATCCGATCAAAATTCTTTGACGGTTCACATTTCCAGAGTAAGCTAATTCAAGTTATCACGCTCTAAAGGAACAATACTTTCGTTGTTCTAGGTATTGATGCTTTCATTACAAACCAGGTGGCTTACAGACCATTTCAACTATTAGGAGATTAGGTCACAACTGAAGGTCACAGGTGGCTTGCGCTTCAGTTATCATGGGTATTTTCTTTTGCACTTGCTTGGTATTTGTATTTTGAAATCAATTTGAGCCTAAATTGTGCTGTATTCGTATAATGTTTACACCACATCGGCCATATTATTTGTAGTCACTTGTTATGGCTTTCAACCGTTCTAGGCTGGAGCCCTATTAAACTCTCATGAAAAGGTTTTTTTTTTCTTGTCACATACACGCGCTCATGTGTGCACATTGTTATTTGCTGGTGCCAAGATAGATCAGGCTGTGTGACTTCACTAAAGTGGATTCACCCCATACTCTCCCTCCCCGATCTCTCCTCTTGGTCATCAGTTCTTCCACAATACTGTAGACATCATCGGTGGAAATACTTCACTGTCTAATGTTTCTTCAGCTATTGCCCAGGGCTTTTTACTGCACAAGGTTTTGAAGTCTGAGTTTTCTTGATTGAAAACGGACCAGCTCGAGAAAACGGGGTTAAGAGATGAGCCAAGTGTTCTGCATTCAGTACATTTAGAGTCTTTCGTTAGCACTCATACAAAGACGGCGTTTAGGGACTTGAGAAGATGGAGACTTATTGTCATTATTACCATGTAGGCAAGTTTACAGAGAGAGAGCGAAAACTCCTGATTTCTTTTAACAGAAAAAGGCTGATAGCCTTAGTGTTTTTAGAGAGCGCTTTTCAACTTTATTTTTTTATTTTTTTAACCTTTTAATCGTAATGGGTAGTCCTGTTTTCTTCTATCCATTTCAAGCTCTGTCTCATAGTTGTGTGGCTTTCGTCAAAAATGCAGCATCCACACCGTGTCTTGCCGTCCATTGCGGTCGTTAGGTCCAGTTACGTCACACGACTTTTCTTTCCAGCTGAAATACTCATACAATTTAGAGCAGTGAGTATTTCGAAAAGTTTGACAAATGGGAATCACAGGAAACACCGTGCTGCACGCTTGTTTCGGCAGGAAATGGTTTTGTGATTCCCGGCAGTGAAAAGGGAGTTAATATTGGCCAGGTTCGAAGAGCAGCATGGCATATTCAGTTTATAGCTATTTCCATTTCCTTTTAACGTACTTGCATTCCTGATGTGGCCACCACGGTAGGGCTATAAGCTTGACAATTTGCTGATCTGTTACGACAGTTGCCAGTCCCATGCTGTGGAGCAAGCAGGACGTGAAGGCATGGCTGAAATTCTGTGCCGAAGACTTCTCCATCGAACACGTCAGGCCCGAGAAGTTCGACATGAACGGTGAGCACGTGCAACAGAGGGAAAGCGGGGTTGGGGCTTGTTCTGTGTTACGTGCTTTAATCACTATACGCCCAAAATCGCTCCCAGGCGAGTAAGAGGGCACGCGCCTTTTCCCTCTGGCAGGCGAGTTAGTGCGCATACCTGTGTTCACTCCATGAGGCGTTTTTTAAACCATGCCCTGTCTCACACACCGGCGAGTGGTGGTTTATTAGGCTACGTGCATAGTGGACGCGGACCCAGCCGTGCAAAACACGGCCGTGCGCCATCCGGTTGTTCGGGTCCTCAGAAGCGTGCCTAGTAGACCCGGACAGAGACGGCTGCCTCACCTGCGTTTCTCATCCACCGGGAGTGACTTGTGAAATGATTACGACACGTCATACTCCGTTGGTGTGACCTCCACGTGCGGTCATAGTACTTTCAAGGGGGTACGTTAGGGAGGTGGGAGAGGGGAGACTGGATATAAAGGCTACAAGAGAAGGGAGAGGGGGAGACTGGATATAAAGGTTACAACCGAAGGGAGGTGGGAGAGGGGGAGACTGGATATTAAGGTTACAAGAGAAGGGAGGTGGGAGAGAGAGGGAGACTGGGTATAAGGGTTACAAGAGAAGGGAGAGGGGGATACTGGATATAAAGGTTACAAGAGAAGGGAGGTGGGAGAGGGGGATACTGGATATAAAGGTTACAAGAGAAGGGAGGTGGGAGAGGGGGAGACTGGATAGAAAGGTTACAAGAGAAGGGGAGGTGGGAGAGGGGGATACTGGATATTAAGGTTACAAGAGAAGGGAGGTGGGAGAGGGGGATACTGGATATAGAAAGGTTACAAGAGAAGGGAGGTGGGAGAGGGGGATACTGGATAGAAAGGTTACAAGAGAAGGGAGGTGGGAGAGGGGGATACTGGATAGAAAGGTTACAAGAGAAGGGAGGTGGGGGAGAGGGGGGAGACTGGATAGAAAGGTTACAAGAGAAGGGAGGTGGGGAGAGGGGGATACTGGATATTAAGGTTACAAGAGAAGGGAGGTGGGAGAGGGGGATACTGGATAGAAAGGTTACAAGAGAAGGGAGGGGGGAGAGGGGGAGACTGGATAGAAAGGTTACAAGAGAAGGGAGGTGGGAGAGGGGGATACTGGATATTAAGGGTTACAAGAGAAGGGAGGTGGGAGAGGGGGAGACTGGATAGAAAGGTTACAAGAGAAGGGAGGTGGGAGAGGGGGAGACTGGATAGAAAGGTTACAAGAGAAGGGAGGTGGGAGAGGGGGAGACTGGATAGAAAGGTTACAAGAGAAGGGAGGTGGGAGAGGGGGATACTGGATAGAAAGGTTACAAGAGAAGGGAGGAGGTGGGAGAGGGGGAGACTGGATAGAAAGGTTACAAGAGAAGGGAGGTGTAGTGGGAGAGGGGGGAGAACTAGATATAAGGGTTACAAGAGAAGGGAGGTGTAGTGGGAGAGGGCGAGACTTGAGATAAGGGTTACAAGAGAAGGGAGGTGGGAGAAGGGGAGACTGAATATACGGGTAACAAGAGAAGGGAGGTGGGGAAAGGGGGAACTGGATAGAAAGTTACAAGAGAAGGGAGGTGGGAGAGGGGGGAGACTGGATAGAAAGGTTACAAGAGAAGGGAGGTGAGAGAGGGGGATACTGGATATTAAGGTTACAAGAGAAGGGAGGTGGGAGAGGGGAGACTGGATAGAAAGGTTACAAGAGAAGGGAGGTGGGAGAGGGGGATACTGGATAGAAAGGTTACAAGAGAAGGGAGGTGGGGAGAGGGGGTACTGGATAGAAAGGTTACAAGAGAAGGGAGGTGGGAGAGGGGAGACTGGACTGGAAAGGTTACAAGAGAAGGGAGGGAGGTGAGAGAGGGGGATACTGGATATTAAGGTTACAAGAGAAGGGAGGTGGGAGAGGGGGAGACTGGATAGAAAGGTTACAAGAGAAGGGAGGGTGTAGTGGGAGAGAGGGGGAGACTAGATATAAGGGTTACAAGAGAAGGGAGGTGGCAGAAGGGGAGACTGAATATGCGAGTAACAAGAGAATGGAGGTGGGAGAGGGGGAGACTGGATAGAAAGGTTAAAGGAGAGGGGGAGAGGGGGAGACTGGATATAAAGGCTACAGGAGAAGGGAGGTGGGAGAGGGGGAACTGGATAGAAAGGTTACAAGAGAAGGGAGGTGTAGTGGGAGAGGGAGAGACTGGATATAAAGGTTACAAGAGAAGGGAGGTGGCAGAAAGGGAGACTGAATATACGGGTAACAAGAGAAGGGAGGGGGGAGAGGGGGAGACTGGATATAAAAGTCCGAATACAAGAGAAGGGAGGTGGGAGAGAAGGGAACTGGATATAAAGGTTACAAGAGAAGGGAGGTGTAGTGGGAGAGGGGGAGACCGGATATAAAGGTTACAAGAGAAGGGAAGTGGGAGAGTGGGGAGACTGGATAGAAAGGTTACAAGAGAAGGGAGGTGGGAGAGGGGGAGACTGGATAGAAAGGTTACAAGAGAAGGGAGGTGTAGTGGGGAGAGGAGGAGACTGGATATAAGGGTTACAAGAGAAGTGAGATGGGAGAGGGGGGAGACTGGATATAAGGGTTACAAGTGAAGGGAGTGGGAGAGGGGGAAACTGGATATAAAGGTTACAAGAGAAGGGAGGTGGAGAGGGGGAGACTGGATATAAAGGTTACAAGAGGTGGGAGAGGGGAGAGACTGGATATTAAGGTTACAAGAGAAGGGAGGTGGGAGAGGGGGAGACTGGACGTAAAGGTTACAAGAGAAGGGAGGTGGGAGAGACGGGGGAGACTGGATGTAAAGGTTACAAGAGAGAGGGAGAGGGGGAGACTGGATGTAAAGGTTACAAGAGAAGGGAGGTGGGACAGGGGAAAACTGGATATAAGGTTTACAAGAGAAGGGAGGTGGGAGCTGGGGAGACTGGATAGAAAGGTTACAAGAGAAGGGAGGGGGGGTGGAGAGGGGGAGACTGGATAGAAAGGTTACAAGAGAAGGGAGGTGGGAGAGGGGGGGATACTGGATATTAAGGTTACAAGAGAAGGGAGGTGGGAGAGGGGGGACTGGATAGAAAGGTTACAAGAGAAGGGAGGTGTGTAGTGGAGAGGGGGGGAGACTAGATATAAGGGTTACAAGAGAAGGGAGGTGTAGTGGGAGAGGGGGAGACTGGATAGAAAGGTTACAAGAGAAGGGAGGTGGGGAGAGGGGGGGAGACTGGATATAAAAGGTTACAAGAGAAGGGAGGTGGGGAAAGGGGGAGACTGGATGTAAAGATTACAAGAGAAGGGAGTGGGAGAGGGGGGAGACTGGATATAAAGGTTACAAGAGAAAGGGAGTGGGAGGGGGGGGGCTGGATATAAAGGTTACAATAGAAGGGAGTGGGAGAGGGGGGGAGACTGGATATAAAGGTTACAAGAGAAGGGAGGTGAGAGAGGGGGGAGACTGGATATAAAGGTTACAAGAGAAGGGAGGGGGGAGAGAGGGGGAGACTGGATATAAAGGTTACAAGAGAAGGGAGGTGGGAGAGGGGGGAGACTGGATATAAAGGTTACAAGAGAAGGGAGGGGGGGAGAGGGGGAAACTGGATATAAAGGTTACAAGAGAAGGGAGGTGGGAGAGGGGGGAGACTGGATATAAGGGTTACAAGAGAAGGGAGGTGGGAGAGAGGGGGAAACTGGATATAAAGGTTGCAAGAGAAGGGAGGTGGGGAGAGGGGGTGAGACTGGATATATAAGGTTACAAGAGAAGGGAGGTGGGAGAGGAGGGGAAACTGGATATAAAGGTTACAAGAGAAGGGAGGTGGGAGAGGGGGGAACTGGATATAAAGGTTACAAGAGAAGGGAGGGGGGTGGGAGAGGGGGGAAACTGGATATAAAGGTTACAAGAGAAGGGAGGTGGGAGAGGGGGGAGACTGGATGTAAAGGTTACAAGAGAAGTGAGAAGGGGGAGAGGGGGAGACTGGATATAAAGGTTACAAGAGAAGGGAGTGGGAGAGGGGGGAGACTGGATGTAAAGGTTGCAAGAGAAGGGAGGTGGGAGAGGGGGGGAGACTGGATGTAAAGGTTACAAGAGAAGGGAGGTGGGAGAGGGGGAGATTGGATGTAAAGGTTACAAGAGTAGGGAGATGGGAGAGTGGGGAACTGGATATAAAGGTTACAAGAGAAGGGAGGTGGGGAGAGGGGGAGACTGGATATAAAGGCTACAAGAGAAGGGAGGTGGGAGAGGGGTGGAATGGATATAAAGGTTACAAGAGAAGGGGGGGTAGGAGAGGGGGAGACTGGATATCAAGGTTACAAGAGACAAAACAATGCCTCTTCCCACCAACAAGAGGACGTTACTATTTCTGGTGCGTGGGGGGGGGGGGGGGGGGGGGGGGGGGGGGGGGGGGGGGGGGGGGGGGGGGGGGTGGAAGGAGAGAAAAGGATGAATCTAACTAGAAAACATTTGCGTTTTCCTCTTTAGCGCTTGAAAACAGCCATTTGTCTTGCTTGTATCCAAGATGGAGTAGATTTGAAGATTTTAACGCAGAAGGAAATTGAATTGGAATAAAAAAATTGCCCTAACTTCGTCCTTGTTTCTCTCTCTCTCTCTCTCTCTCTCTCTCTCTCTCTGTCGCTCTGTGTCGCTCTGCACACACGCGCGCGCGCGTACACACACACACACACACACACACACACACACACACACACACACACACACACACACACATACACACACGCAGTGTGTGTGTGAGTGTGTGTGTGTGTGTGTGTGTGTGTGTGTGTGTGTGTGTGTGTGTGTAGAGAGAGAGAGAGAGAGAGGTGGAAAAGTTAAATAGTTAAAGAGGGGAGACGGGGCGATAAGGGTGTGGTGGGGGGGTGGACAAAAGGGGTCCGTGGGCTGGAGTATGGTTGTAGGAGTGGGTGCGATATTTTGTGACTTTCTTCATGAGGTGATGATGATCTGGCTCCAGTGGTGTCATGAAATCTCTTGAAAATGCCCAACAAGTGGTCAAAAATTTGGATATATGAACCATGGTGCATGTAAGGTCTGAAAGGTCTGCTTGAAAACTGAAACAAACTTAAAGCTGAAAGACCGGGAAACAATGGGCACACCATCATGCCTGTTCTGGCCTCTTGGTTTGTCATCTGATCCCCAGACGATGCTTGATCTCACTCTCACCTGTCCATGTTGACTACAGCTTCTCGCATACTGATAACGGTGTGGGGAACTATGACTGGTGCCTGACAGTTTTTTCGAAAAATGTGTAATTGTCCTGGGTCCGAGCAGCATTGTTCCTGTCTGAGAGTTCCTGGTAGTGGTGTTTGTTTCTTTGAGGTTGTTTGCCACCGGGTTGACGGCCACCTCTGTGACTGTTGTACTCACTGTCCTCACGGGTTCGTAGTCGAGGCGAAGTGTCTCCACGTTCCCGCGGGGCTGAGAAGGATTGTCCTTCAGAGTCGTCCTGGGAAGACATCGGTTGCAGTCTGTCTCTGACGTGGAGCTTCCCGCTGTGAATATAGGCAATCTTGCCATGTCCTCGGTGAACCTCCACCATCCCTCTTTGTCTGGGAGTAAGGTCGGAAGTCACCCTGATGCCGCAAGTCTTCACACTGTCCCTGATGTCCTTGTCTCCCAGGACAGCCATCTTGTCTGTCCACCGACAGAACTGGACCAAGATGGGTCGAGGGTCACTTCTGTGAAGCCATGGTTTGCCGATGCGGTACGCCCTGGCGATGTCGTCATGTTTGCCAGTTGTCGCCGTTAGTGTGGTTGTTCAGCGCATCAATGATGATTTGGGTGGTAGTTCGTTCATCTTCCCGCTCTTCTTCATGCACATTGAGGAATCTGAGGCTGCAGGCTTTTGAATCCTGTTCCGCTGCCTGTAACTTCCTCTCCTATAGATCCAGTCTTTTCATCATGAAAGTCTTGTCTTCTTTCAGTTCCTTAATGTTCCCGATATTGATGGCAACACTGTCTTTCAGCTCACTGATTTCCGCAAAAAAGCGCCCGATGTTGTTTTCCAAATCAGAAAATTTCTAGTCGATCTTTATTGACTTTCTTCCTTGGCGTGGGTTTGTGTGGCACGCCATGTTATAGATTCGTGCCTTTTTTTCATATTTTGCACGTGCCTGTTGACGTTTGTACAGCTTGAATACCGAGGTAAGGTGCGAGCTCTGTGTGTGTGTGTGTGTGTGTGTGTGCGCGTGATGATGGCTGCCACGCACGTGGAGCCGGTGTTTATAAGGAGGAGGGCTTACCCCCTGTGGATGCTACCCGGTTACCTGTTGGTAATGACAGTTTTACTGCTTTAGACATTTGCCTGGCAGCTGAGCGGGTGTGTGGATCTGAGACTGTTTTGGGAGCTCAGTTGATAAGGGGTTTATGGCGTGTCTATCCCATGAATCGAACCTCCAGATCAACTGTTGATTGAAGGTATTGTGCTAAATGGCCATACAGTGTCTCTTCATGACAAGAATCCGTATATTGTCAGAGGTGGTACAGAAGAGGCGCCTGTGACAAAGCTGTTCATTTCTGACATACCCATTTCAGTGGCAGGGAATGACATTGAATCTGCTTTGGTCAGATTAGGTTGTGTTCTGAGATCTTTCCCTTCTCATGGAAAAAATCCGAAATAAAGAAAGATGGCAAACTTACTCGTTTTGTGACTGGAAGACGGTTTGTTTTCATCAACACTCCCGCTGTCCCGTTAGAGCGATTTTATTAAGTCGGCTCTTTCACGGCAAGACTTTATCATAAAGAACAGCAAAGGTGGTACGGAAGCCGGTGTGCTCCAGATGTTTACAGCCTGGTCATTTTTTGCACCAGTGCCAGAACATGGTCACCTGCAGAGAGTGTCATCAGAGTGGACACAGACGTGGGGGACCCGGAGTGTGGTGCTTTTCCTGATCCGGTATCCTTGGAACCTGGTCTGGAGGAGATGACTACAGACCGCAGTAATGCTTCTTCCCTGCACTTTACCCCTCCGATCCAGGACGTCGACCTTGCACCGTCTACCTTTGATGAGACAGAGGACGTCTTTGAAGACTCTCATACAGATATTGTACCTGAGACTCAACTCACTCAGGCTGCAGATGCAGAGTGTTCTGCTATGGAAAAGGCAAAGGCAGAGGAGTCACCTCGTTCGGTGCCAGAGGATAGTAATTCAGTTACACCTCACCTTAAAATCTGGCCGGGTAAACACCGTCAAAGAAAGGGAAACAGTCAGACCTGACACCGGTTTGAATCAGGTGCAAACGGACGGAGATTCCCCAACAGCAGCAGTGAACTGGTCACATCAGTTCACACCATACTCACGCATGTCGCGTGCATCCTCCCTGTCCCACTCTCAAAAAGACGTGGGATAGGCAGAATGTGTTCATTCATGCTTTCCCTAACGACGACCGCTTTGGCTTTACGGACTTATGTTTTCGGATTAATTCTCGGGTAACGGACTTTGTTATGGCAATCGGACTTCCTCATGGCTTGCGACTCAAATTTGCGTCTGTTTTCGCTAAATGTACGAGGACTGCGGTCTCGTTTAAAAAGAAAAGCGTTGTTCAAATTAATAAAGAGAGAGAAAATATGATATTATATGTTTACAGGAGACTTACATCACAGAAGATGTACATGATCAATGAAAAAAAAAAGAATGGGGTACAGGGGAATTTCTATGTAACACTTTCACAGCACATAGTTGTGGACAGGTAATCTTGTTCCGTGAAAACGTAGTTGACAGTCACGTAATACTACACAGCTCAAGAAGAATTTTGGCCGTTGAAGTGGAAATATCACAGAGAAAGATAGTAGTTTTAAATATTTATGCACCTAATACTGCTCAAGAGAAAGAAAACGTTATTTTTTTTGAAGAATTAGAAAAAGTAATGTCAAATATAATTTCAGATAATATATTAATATGTGGTGATTTAATTGTGTGTTAGATAATGATGTAGATATTGTTTCCGGGGAAAAAACATGCAGATAACGCAGTACAGAGATTCTGTGACTGGGTAGCAAACCATAACTTGTTTGATGGCTGGCGATTATTTCATCCAAATGAAAAAGAATTTACCTGGAGTAAAAAGTCTCCATTTATTGCAAGAAGACTCGATTATATCTTTATGAGTTCCGAAATTTTCGATAAAACGTTGGAATGTAACATTCACTCTATGCCTTCCACTGACCACAGAGCATGCTCTATTACCGTGAAAAATTTTCTAGTATAGAAAGAGGCCCTGGATTGTGGAAGTTTAATAATTCATTACTAAACGATCTAGAGTTTGTAAATGAAATGAATGCTTTAATAGATGATCACATTTCATACATAAATGAACATGCAGACTATCAAATGGAATGGGAAGTTTTGAAAATAAAGATTAAAACTTTTTCTATGAACTATAGTAAACACAAAAGTATGGTAAGAAAAAAAAATATGTTGATAGATTTATATAATA
>JADBJO010003714.1:80000-85000 GCA_016801955.1 Conus betulinus
AACATCTACAAATCAGAGAAAGTTTCTGTGTACTATGTGTAGTGAGGAAAAAAGGATTCCTGACTGGAAAAGATTTCCATTCTGATCTGAAGTCGCTAACCACAAGTGTCTTGCTTGTTTCGAAGATTAGGTGGGTTATAAAACAGGGGGGGGGGGGGGGGGTTGCGCGTCGCCTCTCTCTCTCTCTCTCTCTCTCTCTCTCTTCTTCTTCTCTCTTCTTCTTCTTCTTCTTCTTCTTCCTTTTCACCCTTTTCACACCCTTTTTTTTTTTTTTCCACTGACTTTATATGCTCCGTGAGTCTTGTGGAACTTATTAGGCATAGTGTGTATCTTATGTGGATGTGTGTGTGTGTGTGTGTGTGTGTGTGTGTGTGTGTATGACTATGTGTGTATTAATGTGCACGTGGGTCTTGTTCATCACACATATTTCTTGTGTGTGTTTTTCATGTGGATGCGTGTGTTATATGTGTTCGTGTGGTGTGTGTGTGTGTGTGTGTGTGTGTGTGTGTGTGTGTGTGTGTGTGCGCGCGCGCGCACGCGCGCACGCGCATGCTCGTGCATTTATATGAAATTATTTGAAGGGGAGACAAACTTTAAAGAAAAGGACAGTAAGAAAAAACTAAAGGCCGCGTGCATCATATGCCGCATGAGTATATTTGTTCTTGTT
The DNA here is from genome assembly GCA_016801955.1 of Conus betulinus. Classification (NCBI taxonomy): domain Eukaryota; kingdom Metazoa; phylum Mollusca; class Gastropoda; order Neogastropoda; family Conidae; genus Conus; species Conus betulinus. The sequence goes on from JADBJO010003714.1 coordinate 80,668, forward strand.
CCGGGAAGGATGGTGCATTGCACGGAGAAAAACGGTCACAGAGAGTGACATGGGTGCCAGAGTGGCTCCATATGAGAGAGAGAGAGAGAGAGAGAGAGAGAGAGAGAGATGTTGCGTGTTGAATCGCGCTAAAGACCAGCGTAAACATTGCTATTCCCACACGTGCCCATTTAAAACGTGTCGTCGTTCTGGTGGTCTCAGTGTAGTGTTAGACAGGTTTCCTCCCCCATCTGAATGTGTTGTCGTTCTGGTGGTCTCAGTGTAGCGTTAGACAGGTTTCCTCCCCCATCTGAATGTGTTGTCGTTCTGGTGGTCTCAGTGTAGCGTTAGACAGGTTTCCTCCCCCATCTGAATGTGTTGTCATTCTCTGGTGGTCTCAGTGTAGCGTTAGACAGGTTTCCTCCCCCATCTGAATGTGTTGTCATTCTGGTGGTCTCAGTGTAGCGTTAGACAGGTTTCCTCCCCCATCTGAATGTGTTGTCATTCTGGTGGTCTCAGTGTAGCGTTAGACAGGTTTCCTCCCCCATCTGAATGTGTTGTCATTCTGGTGGTATCAGTGTAGTGTTAGGAAGGTTTCGTCCTACATCTGAACGTTTTTTTTTTTAAAAATCCTTTTTGGGCTTTTTTGGTTGTTGTTGTTGTTTTACTTTTTTTTATTTCAAGAAAGAACGCCCGTTCTTGTGTGCATTTCAGGCACGATTAGTGTCTGTATGTACCCAACACGTATATTACTCAGATGCTTTTTGTCGACGATTTGAAATTGAACTGCTGCAATAAATTCGTTCGCAACAGAAGCATCATTATAAATAAATCGTTTCGCTGTCTTTTAGATTTTTATAAATTATCATTATATGCTGAACAAATAAGTAGTATTGGGGGTAGACAAGTGCAGGCTAACGATTTCCCTGTCATAAAACAATGATTTGGTAAAAATGTAAAAAGAAAAAAAAAATGGAGGGATGGAATGGAAGAAGAATGGCTATGAACAGAAGCCGGTAGAATGTAAATATTCAGTCCTACGCTAGTTTCATCAGGAAATTATCCTTAGTTATTCAAACGATCGGTCCTCAACGTGGCCAGTGTGCAGTGTGATGACTACTGACATGATTTTGTATGTGAAGGGGAGGGGGGGAGGGGGCTTCCAACCTCAATTTTTTTTTCCACACATTCCTTTTCTCTTAATGTTTTCCCTTTTTTTTTTTTTTTTCCTTTTTTGTTTTCAAATAAGTTGGGCCACCATCCTTCTATTTTTTTTCCACTTTCTCACTCTAATTTTGTTCCTTCAGCAAACTCTCACATACTATGCACAGTCTGCGTCTGCGTTTATCGATGGTCATTCTCTTTCGGGTTTAATGTCCTGCTTTTGATACAAAGGCGTCTGGGTTTGTTTAGGCTCTAATGTTTGGTGTGCTGACATTTTCATACTGTTGCGTTTAACGCTTACACCTAAAGCAAATAATAGATCAAAGGAATGAAAACCACCGTACTAGTTAATTACACAGTGTATTTGCGTGTGTTTGTATGTGCATGTGTCCTAGTGCAAGCGTAAACGTGCGTGTGTGTGTGTGTGTGTGTGTGTGTGTGTGTGTGTGTGTGCGTGTGTGTGTGTGTGTGTGTGTGTGTGTGTGTGTGTGTGTGTGTGTGTGATACAGTCAGACAGAGATCGAAAGAGACAGAGAAAAGGGCAGGCCGACCGACCAACAAAAGAGAGAGAGAGGGGGGAGAGAGAGAGAGAGGTATATACTTCATATCGTCACAATCAACTTTTTGGAGGGGGGGGGGGGGGGGATTTGTGAATGTTAAGTAAGAGATCTAATGTTAAGTTCTTTCTTAAAGATGTGTTGCAAAGAGAAAACAAAATCTTTTTTTTCTAAAATTGCCTGTACGCATCTTAGCTAAAAGAACAGCGAAGTAAATAAATTCATAGTTACTCGATTTTGACTAGATTTGTTTTCTCCAAATAAAATATCGGGTACTGACAGCTTAAGTCTTCTGTCTGTCTGTAAATAAAGAAATTCCTGAATAAAATACCGAACCTACAACCGGACATTCATAGAAAAAAAGCCCAATATAATCAAATGTGTCTGGACAATAAGAGCATTTGTTGTTTTCTTTTACTAACATTTATTGACAGGAATGTTTGTTGGATAAATGGAGAACTTTTAATCCTGTTACTTTAGTAATATCCTTTGCTCTTGACCAAGTGGAGGCTGGTCATCTCATGTCGAATTTTCTAAGCAAACAGTGAGACGCAGATAGTGTTACCATCAAGCAATAATTTCTTAATATCCCTTGTTTTCTTGTTCTATCGACCTGGCTCGCACATCTGTTTTTGTATTGTTTTTTTTTTTTTCTCGCTCACCTTTCTGTATCCATTTGATCCATGTCTTTGGAATAGAACTGATTAAAATGTTGTTTTCCAGTGTCGTATTTGTTCTGTTTTGTCCGGTCAGGTCATGCAGTTCATCCAGAGTAAGTGATCGGTTTTCTCGAGGATGAATGACCCGTTTTACCGTTTCAATTCCTTTCACATGCCAAGTTTGAAAGAACAACGTTTTGTGTATGTAAGGGATTAATGAATTATTGAAGAGCAACTGACCAGAAAATTGTGACAAATAATCTTTTCCAGCGCAACCGGTGTTTTGCGCTCTAAATAGGTAAGTAGGGCCTCTTTCCAAAAATCATTGTCTGTTCCGGCCAATCCTGTAAGATGTTTTATTTGAAGTTGATACGGAAAATTCTCTATGTTTTGCAAATTTTTTTTCCAAATGCCAGTTTAGAATAAGACACCAGTTTGATTTCAGTTGCTTCAAATAGTTTTCCTGCCCACTGTATTTTAAAGCATTTTTGTAGATCGATCATTTTTACCATTTTAAAACTTCCCTCTCCGTGCTCAGCTTCCATGACATTACCTTTGACCTTTTCAAACATTTTCCTATTGCTGTGGTTTGTTTTCTGCCAGAAGAATGTGTATATTAGCAAAAGTTCTCGCAGAAACACTTGGCACAGTTATTCACAAGTTAATTAATAATGACCGGGTCGGCTGTCTTAGAGGAAGAAATATTGCAACCGCCACAAGATCAATGGGACGATGCAATAAATTTCTAAACAAACGTAATGAAGCTGGATATTTACTTGCAGTTAATTACTCCAAAGCTTTCAACTCAATATCTAGGAAATTTTTATTACATGCGTTTGATATTTTTGGTGATGGTACCGATTTTAAAAGGTGGTGTACATTCCAAACAATGATAGTTCTAGTAGTATTAATCATGGAGGCTGGATATCTGAACCTTTTGGTGTTTCGTCAGTAACACCCATTGCGTTTGTACATGCTGTTGAGCTGCTTGCTATTAGAATTAGGAATAGTACCGTAGAAGGCATTAAAGCACCATATCTTATTGCACAAAACTAGTTCATATAAAAATAAAGCAATGGCAGACAACACTTTTTTTTCTGAAAACTAGAACAGATATGATGACAGCTTTAGACACACTTGCTACGCTTGAAAGATTTTCTGGACTTAAACCAAATGCACAAAAAACAAGTATCAAGAATGGGTAGAAAGATTGATGACGAAGATATTCCATTTACTGAACTCGGTAAAATAAAAACATTGGATGTTTATTTTGAAACAAACAAAATGGCGAGATGTATTGAAGACAGTTGGTCACACAGACTGGACTAAATGAATTCTCTGATCAACGACTGGAGTAGACGTGACCTAAGCATCCGAGGTAAAGTTGTTGCGATAAAGACTTTGTAATAAGCCAATTTACATATGTAATACACCTTACTGGTCTTCCTCATATTTTTTAAGTGAAAGAAACACACCCCATTTGAACATGTTGTCATTCTGGTGGAATAAGTGTGGTGTGAATACCCACCACCCCCTCCCCCATCTAAACGTGTTGTCATTGTGGCAATAGTGATTGGACAGTGTTAGATAGGTCTCCTCCCCCGTGTGAACATATTGTCATTCTGGTGCTATCAGTTTGGTGTAAGATAGGTACCCTCCCCCATATGAACGTGCAAAATGACATTTTGTAGTTCTGGTGCTATCAGTTTGGTGTAAGATAGGTACCCTCCCCCATATGAACGTGCAAAATGACATTTTGTAGTTCTGGTGCTATCAGTTTGGTGTAAGATAGGTACCCTCCCCATATGAACGTGCAAAATGACATTTTGTAGTTCTGGTGGTATCAGGTTGGTGTAAAATAGGTACCCTCCCCATATATGAACGTGCAAAATGACATATTGTAGTTCTGGTGGTATCAGTCCTGTGTGAGACTGGTGCCCTCCCCCACCTGAAGTTGTCGTTGTGGCGGTATAC
>JADBJO010003714.1:92500-97500 GCA_016801955.1 Conus betulinus
AGTATTTCCCTGCCTACCCTCCTTGTTCTCCTCATGATCGGCGGCATTGAACCCCATCCCGGCTCTACAGCCAGCCAGCCAGCAGCAGTGACCCTGAAGCTGAACCCAGTGACCGAGGTAAAGATGATGTCCTTTCTTGCCCCTCGCTGACTCAAAAATTCTTAGCGCTATCAATAATTTGTCACGCGCTGTGGATCGTATAGAGGCGAACCAAGCAAAGCTAAACACCAAGTCGGATGAACATCTCCAGAAAATAGAAGAGCAAGAGGAGATATTGATGGCTGATATAGATGCTCTCAAATGAAAATTGAAACAGCTGGAAGACAAAAATGAAGAGCTCCTCCACAGACTTAGGTGAATGGAAAGACAGCATCGATCGCTCTGAGAGTTATTCCAAGAGGAAAAACCTACGTGTTTATGGAATCCCAGAGAGAGCAGGAGAGATATAGAAAGACTGTGAGGAAAAGGTTCAAGGCATATTCAAAGGAGACTTGAAACTTAGGGCAGTGGTTGCAGTAGACTGTGCTCGTAGAGCTGGGAAAGCAATGGTCGTCACTCTGATGTCGAATAACAAAAGGGAAAGGTCCTGGCTGCAGCAAGAAATCTTGGTGGAGGAAGAAGCAACATTCGGTGTGAGAGAGGACTTTCCACAAAGAATCCAGGCAAAATGCAGCAGACTTCTCCCGCTGATGAGGAGCATGCAGCCGATGGCAGGAAAGCAAGACAGGTGACAGACGTTGGCACCTTCATCTTTAAATTGATCACAGATCAGATCGAGAAACTACGCATGCGAGGTCAGCATCAGGGTGATACGAATGGAAAGCCAGCCGCCCAGCCATACAGTCAGCAGCCAGCAGCGACAAAGCAGCGCATCCGGTGGAGCGGTGGGAATGACGGTTAGGCCAAAAATGCAGTCAGTGTGCTCAGACCTGCAAACAGCTTAACCAACCAACAAACATGCAAAATGAAGCAAAGGTGCCATTTGAAAACGCAAGCACTAGTTTTCTGTCTTCTGTATCAAAGTCGTTTTTTCTTTCTTTTGTCTCCTGGAACATTGAAGGTCTTGCCGTTAAGCTCGCAGATCCAGATTTTGTAAACTATATGAGGCAAAATGATGTTTTGTCCGTTGTGGAAACGTTTATTTCACCGAAATTTGACTTTAGTATTTACTTTAAAGACTTTGTAGTGCTGCATTCCTCGGCTGTAAAACTGTCCCAAATGAGGCATCGGTCTGCTGTTGTGATGATAAAAAAAAAGAACTTTGGGGAATCTGCGGAAATTATTGAAACCAAGATTGACAATGTCTGCTGTATCAAACTCAATAAAAAGCTGTTCTTAGGAGACAAAGATATCGTTTTCATAGACTTGTATAATCACCCGATAAACACGTATCACTATAAAATCGAGGAATATGCATGTGCTCTGGTACATCTTGAACAATTCGTTTTTTTCTCTCTTTGAATTTGGCGTAGATTTTCATCCTCTGATTTGTGGTGATTCAAATGCACGGGTTGGTGATTGAAATTTAGATGGTGGTATTTATGAAGATATTGTTTTTGATGAGGGTGATATGTATTTAAGGAAATCGAAAGATAAGGTCGTTAACTGCTTTGGCAAAGCTTTGATAGAATTATGTTCAACTTTTCAACTGACACAGCTGAATGGTTTATGTCCAGGGGATGAGTTTGGCAGTTTTACATTTTTATCAGATCGCGGAAACAGTGTTGTGGACTGTTTTCTTTGTTCAGTGGAACTGTTGCCTGTAGTCAGCAGAATGAAGGTAGACAGTCGTGTGTGGAGTCAAACCACATGCCAGTTACAATGTTCTCTAAAGGATGACAACAGTCATGAAATCAAGAAGCAGTTAGTGGAGAAGCTTAAATGGGATCCTGACAAAACTTCTTTGTTTTTATAACATCTGTGCTGTCCCGAACCTGAAACCATAATAAAAGACGCTTTGGATGTAGTCCAAGAAAGCATAGACTTTGCTTTGGAAAAGTTTATAAATCTGTTACCGAATGCAGAACAGTTTATGAAACAGAAGACCTTTTCCTCACCATGAAACAGACCGATAGCCAAATACACAGAAAAGAAGTAAATGTTTTGACAAAAATTTTTTTTTAAAAAAAAGCATGAAGCGTGCAGAGCTTTACACATGTTGAATCGTTCAGGTGACGTCACCGTAAGATAATATACAGGCAGCAGAGGTCGGAATACCAATCACTTCTATATCAAAAAAGGAAAGATTATCGAAACCAACTGCTCGATAGTTTGCTAAAAAAAAAAATAAAAAAAAAAAAAGAAAAAAATGACAGTAGTAAGTTCTGGTCAACGCTTAAGAAAGCAAAACGAAAACTACCAGATCTCCCAAACATTGATATTACGAGGTGGCAAAGTCATTTTGAAAGCGTATTGAGCTCTGATGGTAATAATCTAGCACAGGAAAATGAGAACGTTAAATTCAGTTCAGAGGAAGAGGTTTATATCCAAGCAGTGGATGATGGATAACAGGACAGGAAGTTCGTAAGGCTGTCAGAAGACTTCGACCCCGGAAAGCAGCTGGCCTGGATGAGATCTTGAGAGAGTTTCTGAAAACGGTTGAACCTCTAGTCTCCTGTCCTCGCGCAAAAACTGTTCAACCGTCTATATGACAGTAAACACAGTGTCCAGAAGCATGGTCTAGATCAGTTGTTGTTTCCATACTTACGAAAGGTGACGCCTCAGACCCAGAAAAATAAGAGTGTGTGTGTGTGTGGGGGGGGGGGGGGGGGGGGGTGAATCGCTGTTAAGTTAGTCAGCAAGGTGTTTACATCCATGCTTAACCAGCGTTTCTATAAATGGGCTGAGATCACAGAAAATTGGTGCAGAACAGGCAGGATTTCGGAAAAGTTGCTCCACCACTGACCACATATTTACGCTCATGCCAATGATCAAAAAAATGTTTGTTTGGGCATAACAGGAGCAAATTTGATATTGCTTTTCAAGACTGTCAGAAGGTTGTGATACGGTTGTTAGAGATCAGCTTTGAAACATTCTCCAGAGACTACACACATCATCAAAATGATTCATATGCTGAAAGGCATGTACAACACAGTAAAAAACTGTGTCCACTGGGGTTCCGAACTCTCAGATTTCTTTGACTGCCCATCCGGAGTGAAACAAGGCTGCTTGATGTCACCATTGATCTGCTTGATGTCACCATTGATCTGCTTGATGTCACCATTGATCTGCTTGATGTCACCACTGATCTGCTTGATGTCACCACTGATCTGCTTGAGCTGCTTGTCACCACTGATCTTTTCTTTACCGATCACGGTGGTCGCTGATGCTGTGAACGAAAACGGAACCCCTCCAGTTTCTCCCTGGTCTCCGGGAAATGTTACTCCTCCTTTTCGCAGATGATATTGTTTTACTGTCTCTGACTCCTAGCAGACTACAGAATCAGATAACTTAGCACGGGCTTCCTATAGTCTTGTTTGACAGTAAATTTGAAAAAAAACAAACAAATAGATCATGGTATTTCGAAAGGGCGGCCATCTATCGAGAAACGAAAAATGGAACTCTCAAGGTCAGGATATTGCTATTGTCAATGGCTATAAATATCTTTGGTTCTTTTTTATACTAAAATGTCCTTTCACACTGCCGACGTGCTAAGGGAAAATCGCTGAGATTATGAAGACAGTGTGGGCTGTTGGTACTATGGACTGAGATTATGAAGACAGTGTGGGCTGTTGGTACTATGGACTGAGATTATGAAGGACAGTGTGGGCTGTTGGTACTATGGACTGAGATTATGAAGACAGTGTGGGCTGTTGGTACTATGGACTGAGATTATGAAGACAGTGTGGGCTGTTGGTACTATGGACTGATTATGAAGACAGTGTGGGCTGTTGGTACTATGGACATGTCCATATTTTTCAAATTATTTGATGCTCAAGCAAAACCCATGCTGTTGTATGCGTCAGAACTGTGGGGTTTGTATGGGGCTGAAATAATAGAATCCATACATATATTTGCTTGTGAACGTCTGTTAAATGTTATTCCGAGGACTCCTGATGCTATGATCAATGGGGAAACAGCAGGTACTCTCTGTAGATAGACAGCACTTTTAGCTCCTTACGATACTGGGTTCGTCTGGAGAACATGCCATTTTCAAGACTTCCTAAACAAGCGTATGAAATGATCCTAAGCAAAATGCCCCCTGGTGACTGTGAGCAAAATCACTTGCACAACTGGGCTCTATCCCATTAAACGCTGTCTGGATTTGTTTGGGATCTTGTGGGCGTGGGAGACTGATGGAGTAGGAAACGAAAAGACATTTTTGAAAGTTTTCAACCAACGGATGGTTGACTGTTTCCGTCAAGATTGAAATGCCAAACTACATTCAAACCGATCGCCTTGAGACGTATTGTTCATTCAAATCACTTTTGACGCCGGAGAAACACATCAGCTCCATCACTATCGCCAGATTCAGACCAACACTGACCAGAGGAAGGCTCGGTTTATGTCAGTTAAATGTGAACAACAGATATTCACAGAAATCGAAAGTCTGTCCATTTTGTAATCATCTTGAGACTGAGCACCACTCCTTGTTTGTTTGACAGTGTTACCACTCCCTACGATATAAATGTGTTCTGATACATCGCAGAAGCCCAGTCCAACAGACAGTGTCATATTTGTTTCAGCATCAAGATGGTAAATGCATAAGAGACATTGCAATGTACAGCTTTTATGCTTCAAAATTACGCGAACAATTGCTGGTTCGGTAACCTTTCGTGTGGAATGGAGTTTTGCAATTTGCTTCAGCACAAAATGTTAAAATTTGAAATCATGTTCTTTAACCTCACAATTAAAATTTCCAAAGCTCTCTCTCTCTCTCTCTCTCTCTCTCTCTCTCTCTCTCTCTCTCTCTCTCTCTCTGTGTTTATGGAGAGGGTTGTGAAGGGTGAGATTTTGATCAGTAACAGAAAAGTCGACTGAGGAGAGAGGGAACAGGCTTG
>JADBJO010003714.1:105000-170000 GCA_016801955.1 Conus betulinus
GATGAGGGGTAAGGGTATAGGATGACGTTAGGTGATGAGGGGTGAGGGTATAGGATGACGTTAGGTGATGAGGGGTAAGGGTATAGGATGACGTTAGGTGATGAGGGGTAAGGGTATAGGATGACGTTAGGTGATGAGGGGGTGAGGGTATAGGATGACGTTAGGTGGTGAGGGGGGGTGAGGGTATAGGATAACGTTAGGTGGTGAGGGGTAAGGGTATTAGGATGACGTTAGGCGGTGAGGAGTAAGGGTATAGGATGACGTTAGGTGGTGAGGGGTAAGGGTATTAGGATGACGTTAGGTGGTGAGGGGTAAGGGTATTAGGATGACGTTAGGTGGTGAGGGATAAGGGTATAGGATGACGTTAGGTGGTGAGGGGTGAGGGTATAGGATGACGTTAGGTGGTGAGGGGTAAGGGTATTAGGATGACATTAGGTGATGAGGGGTGAGGGTATAGGATGACGTTAGGTGGTGAGGGGTAAGGGTATAGGATGACGTTAGGTGGTGAGGGTATAGGATGACGTTAGATGGTGAGGGTATAGGATGACGTTAGGTGATGAGGGGTAAGGGTATTAGGATGACGTTAGGTGTGAGGGGTAGGGTATAGGATGACGTTAGGTGGGTGAGGGGTAGGGTATAGGATGACGTTAGGTGGTGAGGGGTAAGGGTATAGGATGACGTTAGGTGGTGAGGGGTGAGGGGTATTAGGATGACGTTAGGTGGTGAGGGGGTGAGGGTATAGGATGACGTTAGGTGGTGAGGGGTAAGGGTATAGGATTAGGATGACGTTAGGTGGTGAGGGGTAAGGGAATATTAGGATGACGTTAGGTGGTGAGGGGTAAGGGTATAGATGACGTTAGGTGGTGAGGGGTAAGGGTATTAGGATGACGTTAGGTGGTGAGGGGTAAGGGTATAGGATGACGTTAGGTGGTGAGGGGTAAGGGTATAGGATGACGTTAGGTGATGAGGGGTATGTGTATTGGAAGATGTTAGTTGATGAGAGGCAATGGTCTTGGATAGTGTTAGTGAGATTGAGCAAGGGTACTTGATTAAGTTGGAGGGTCATAAACATCGTAAACAAATTGCCTGGCAAGAAACTTGACCTCCGGTTGAAGACAATAGTGACTGTAGAGTGACACAGAAAGATTGAAAATGGGGGCTGAAGAGGAAGAGAGATGGTCTTGGGGAGAGGGGTTGGTGGAAACGATGGAAAGGGGAGATAAACATCATCGACAAATACCGCGGCAAGACGCTCGCCAACACGACAGGGCCATGATGGTAGAAGACGGGAAAATGTAAGCGAAGAGTGTGATGAGAACCACCAAGAAAATCCACCTCAAAGGACTCGCGTCAAAAACTGGGTTGAGTGATTGAAGGAGAGAGGGGTGAAAGTGCCCGATAAGTTAATAAATCAAGGGAAGGACCAGTGGGTTTAGCATAAAGGTGGAAAGAGACGGGCAATGGGACAGAGGTAGGGTTATTCCGAATTTTTTGAAGGGATCTAAATTCACAACCAAACATCGAAAATGCTTGGGGTGGGAGGAGGTGAAACGGGGTTGGAGAGCCGTCGATGCACTCAACCTTCCCTCACCCCCATACTCACCCACTGACAACAGAGAAAAAAGAATTAATGACCTTGTAAAGTTTCAGTTTTATGATGGAAATAGAAGCGGGGGTGGGGTGAGGTGAAACATTTCAGATTTAACATACCCATGCATGAATTCTCACTGATTTGCTAAAAACATCAGAAAATTCTACATATTTTTTTTCCGAAAAAGGGTGTGTTAGTCTTTTATTTTTCTTTCTTGTAACTATCGATGGCTAGAAATCAGTCCGAGGCTCAGAGTTTCAAAAGTGACAGAGAAGACACTGCAGGACAGGCAATGTTGAGCACACAAAGGGTGTGGGAACAGTGGAATGATGTGGTAGAAAGAAAGAAGGGAGAGTCTGACAACAGAAGGTGTGCAAAGAGGAAGGTGATGTGGTAGAAAGAAAGAAGGGAGAGTCTGACAACAGAAGCTGTGCAAAGAGGAAGGTGATGTGGTAGAAAGAAAGAAGGGAGAGTCTGACAACAGAAGGTGTGCAAAGAGGAAGGTGATGGTGGTCGAAAGAAAGAAAGAAGGGAGAGTCTGACAGCAGAAGGTGTGCAAAGAGGAAGGTGATGTGGTAGAAAGAAAGAAGGGAGAGTCTGACAGCAGAAGGTGTGCAAAGAGGAAGGTGATGTGGTAGAAAGACAGAAAGGGAGAGTTTGACAACAGAATGTGTGCAAAGAGGAGGTGATGTGGAAGAAAGACAGAAGGGAGAGTCTGACAGCAGAAGGTGTGAAGAGGAAGCCCCCCACAGACAAAGTCGCTTTGTGACTGCATGTGGAATTTGAAACGAAATTAAAAGAGAAATTACAATGCGACCTAACGAAAGAAACAAAAACAAATCAAACAACATGGTGCGTTTTGACTTCTTTTGTCTTCTTCAGGCGAGACTAACAACATTGAAGACAATGAAAACGAAGAACGAACAGTCACTTCTCTCCTCAAATCGGGCGCAAAATGGATGCGGGTTCCAGTGGCCCAATGTGAGGAGATAAGTGTCTTGCCTGAAGAAAACCAAAGAGGTCGTGTTTGTCGTATACTTTGTTTCTTTCCTTCGGCGGTATAGTAATTTTTCTTTTAACTTAAGTTTGTTTGAAGTCAGCTCAGCTATGAACTCCTTATACTCTAAGAGGGTCGAGTTGTATGCACGTCATGACTCATTATCTTTGGGGCTGGCTGGGAAGATGGATGCAATAGAACTCTCGTTATAAGACGTACATGAAGTCCCTGGTTCAAGCCCCCACATCACCTAGTCGGTGAAGGGCTTTTTTTTTTTTAGATCTTCTGTAATGTGCAGACCTGCTGTATTGCCTTTCCTCCCTGACTACAGGAAACGCGTACAGTAAAGATTTCTGCTGTTGTTCGATGTGGCACTGCAAGAAAACACACACTCAAATGCAGTATCCCCAAGTACGAAGAACGGCACAACAGGGTAAAAACATTCGTGTAAAAATCCACTTTTCCGTATGCCTGAACGATTAGAGAGTTCACAGATCACGGGTACCATGAAGAAGAAATGAGTATGGATTTTCAGACCAATAGAAAGAAGGGTGCCAACCTGCGTAGAGTCCGTACGTGCTGTGTAGAGAGAGAATGCTGGTGGTTTGCGTTTGAGATGTGTCGAGAAAAAAGGGGATGCTGGGAGGAGAAGACATAATTAAAATTGCAAGTTTACTTTTTCATGAGAATGATCAGATTTAGAGCCAATATGAAAAAATGGACTATTCTCTGCCTTTTTTCCTGCAGGCAGGTTTCTTCAGCATCCAACGAAGATTCAAAAAGGACAACGGGGCGCCAAACCACTCTGTATGCGCAACCTTGCTTCCAACCCCCACACGCTAATTCCTAACCCCACCACTCCCTCCCCTCAGCCTCAGACCCCCACCACTCCCCGCCAGTCCCCCATTGATCCACGCTCCGCCCCCCTGTCCCCCTCAGCCAGTGAAGGGCTGGGCGTGGCCAACAGTCCTGACGCCCCACACCACTTCCCTGCCTCCACTCCGCCGGAGACTCGTTCCCTGCCCCACACGCCCGTGCACATTCTGCAGACGTCCAGGCACCGCAGGGCCAGTCTGTCTCCACGCCTGGATGACCACGTCCGTTCCACCCTCAAAGAACGCCTCCATGACCGGCAGTTGATCATCAGCCAGCCCAAACTGGAATCCCCTGATGCTCCTACCCAGAACTTCCATAGAGACTTCCCGAAACGCCACCGCCATTACCTAGAGATACTTCACCACGAGCGCCAGCAGCAGTTGGAGCTGCAGCACCAGCAGCAGCCGTGCGATGGAACGACCATGATGGAATGCGACTTCCAGGAAGAGCCAGAGGACCTGTCCCTCAAACCAGTTCCTCCCTTGTCCAAAGGAAATCCTTCAGTGCCGCCTTCATCTCGCAGCCCACGCTACTCCTCCACTACTACTCCCCCAGCCCCTCCCCTAGGCGTGTACCATGTTGGCTACCCCGCTCACTCCTTCACCCCACCCCCACCCCCACTCATATCACCCATGACCTACATGCCCTCACCCTGTAATGACAACAGCGACGCCATGATGGCCAGCGAAGTGGAGGAGAAGGCCACGGTAGCGGAAATGAAAAGAGGTCAGGAGTGTGAGGGGGCCCGCCCTGCGGCCAGCACTTCCCCTTCGACTCTTGAAGGGGCAGGAGCCGTCATCAAAGCTGAGCCAGTGTTTGCCTCCGTTTCATAGCATCCTGAGTATACTGGTCACCTCGACATTCGTAGCACCCACCCTAGAGACAGTACGTGACCATATTGCCCTAGAGACAGTACGTGACCATATTGCTGGTGGCATCCGTGTGCTGCTGCTGCTTCATGGAAGGGAGCTTCAGAAATAGAGGACGATGAATTGTGCCGAGATCCCCCCCCCCCCCCCCCCCCCCCCCCCCCCCCCTTCTGCCATCACCCCCTTCTGCCATCAGCAGAACTGGAAATCCGCTCACAAGTGCGTTGCTTCGATGTGTGTAAGCCAGGTTCGGGAGCTGGTAACATCTCCATCCATCTCAGTCACCGTGACTGTGGCTGGTCTGTAAATAGGTTCATAGCACCTTTACATATATGTGCAAATGACTCCGGCGTATCCAGAATTACGTACCTATCTTTTGGATTTACGGCGCTTTTTGTGTGAAACAGCGTCCGTAAAAGCGAAGTATTTTAGCACATATCCACGCCATGTATTGCGGAAACAGCCAGTTTATAGCTATAGCGGGAAGGGGGGAGGGACATTCTTCTTCATGATGGAACCCTCAATGTGCCTGTCGTACTCGAAACCTGGGACGAACGGCTGAAGAGTACAAATGGTCCAGATACAAAAATGGGGATGGGAGACTCCTGTTTGAATTTGTTGTTTATCGTGCTGTTGATCTTGCTGACAAAAGGACCGCATAGACAGTGGTTACGTCCTCCGTCGGGATTTGTGAAGACTGTCAACATTAAATATGTTGGTCTTTGTGATTTGTTGAAATCTGCTTTGAGGCGTGTCCCACAAACTGCGGCGTGTTCAGGACAATACTTTTGTTGAAAACTCCTGTCTTACATCCTCTCCGTCCCTCCCCCCCCGCCTCCTCCCCTTCTTCTTCTGTCACTATTCTTAAGAACTGATAATTAAAACAAGACCCAAATCCAATGGTTTGACTGAAAAAGGGAACACAAACTCATTAGAAATCGATTATGAAGAATGTGAGTGTGATTCGATGGGGAAACGGAAAAAAAAAACAAACTGCCTGCACGTACGATGTGTCTCTTGTTATCATTTGATGACATGCGAAGTTTGATGGGTGTTGCGAATGACGTTCACGACAATTGATCGCGCATACGTCTATTTCATTATATGTGAGGCTCAAAGATTGTTGTGAATGGAATCTATAATTGACATATTTGTTGAGGTTGGTGGTTTGGCGTTCTTCTTTTTTTCAGGAAAATACATATAAAAAACATTACCATCAAAATGCCAGTCTATATGTTTTTACTCCGTTGATTTTGCTACTGTTGTTGTTGTCATTGCCGAGGATATTGATCACAACGCACGGGCAGGAACATCAGGGGGTGCCAGTTGGGTCTGGCTGATGATTTACTGCCGGTGTTGGAGGTGTTCAGAAGATAACGCTGATAATGATTGTGAATATTGATTGGGAGGCTACTCACAAATCGGCGTACCTGAAGGAGAGCCATCAGTACAGAACGGGCACCGAGTTGCACGGGCCACTCCACGCAGCAGGAGGCCACTGACCTTTCGTCTTCTTTTGTTTTCATTAATTTCGAGCTATGATCATTTTTTCTTTTTTGTGTGTTTTTTTTTTATTTTGTTTGTTTTTTTTTCGCATTATTTTCGTCATCTACAACGGCAAGTCTATTTTCAGTTCAGTTCAGTTGTATATAGCCATATCAAGGCTCTCACATAGCATCTTAAAACAGAACTTACTTTCTTCTGAAATTTTACTGAATGAAAAAGACCATTTCTACTCAAAACTTACATCCAAAGAAACGTTCCTGGACAATGATTTCCCTGCAGTCTGTTGTATGTCGAATGGCATGCTAGTCCCAGCACTTTATGAACAGACGTTTCATGGTGAGTGGCTCATCGCATGGTATGCACCATGGAGCCTCTTCACCTTTTCAATAAGAGTATGTGCGTGTGAATCTCTTAGGATGACTTGGATGTTATCGGCACAAAACTGTTTCTTCTTTACTCCCACTATTGCCATGGTAGGAATTCTTTCAAATTTAGACAGATTGTGTGTTCCTGTCTTCTTGTCTTGGACACAACTGCTTATGAATTTTTGGTTTAAGATTTGAGAAGGGACTAAATGATCTGGACAGTTATTTTTGTGGTTTTCTTGGCCAGCTGTCTGACCATCTCTTTTGCCCTGAATGCGACCATAAGCGGGAACCTAAGCAAAAACAGTGTTGTAACCATCAGATTTCAATGCGCCAAAGGCTTGCTTAAGGAGTCGAGTATTTAAAGATTGCCACAATTAGTTTGGTCTGAGAATTTTTTTGTGTGTGTGTCTGAAAGTCGAGTCTCCTCATTTACTTTCATATAGCCATCAATGTGAAAAGCTAGGTGGTTTCAAGCAGACAGATGAAAATGAAAGGAATGGGACTATTTGGGGGAGACCACCTGGCATAAAGATGGGGTCACGGGTCAGTGTGAAGGTTTGAAATGTGACGTCACCTAAGGGGAAGGTAATGTACTTGAAGACTGTGAATGATGTCACCGGTTGAAATCCCCAAAACAAGTGAAATGAATGGGAGGAGGGGATGGGGGGGGGGGGGTGTCTTTTGATCAAGTATCGTTTAATATCAGATTCTGGCTCAAATTTCGCTAGGCTTCAAAACGCTTACATGGATTATGTAGTGCTTTGGTGCCAAATGCTGCTGTGGCGTGTGGTCGATAAGCCCCCCACAAAGAGGTCAAACGTGCGATTTCAAACCAAGTGATGACCATGTAGTCCTGGGATGACTTCTGATCGGAAGTTGGAGGTGTATTCAGCTCATCAGAAAGTAATAGTTTTTCAATGACAAGAGCCATAGCCAGAAAGCCAATCTTCCTTTCAATTACTTCACGTCTTCTGACAGATTTAGTGAGCGGAGGGTGATACGCGCGTGTTCATCAGGGACGATGATGTGACCATGGAGTCGATCGGCATTCTTTGAAAGGAAGGGTTTGGGAATTGTGGAACTGGATGTGACTGTACAGTCAAGGAAGTGTCCAGCAGGCATACATGCCGTTGAGGTTTTAAGAATGGAAATGTCACAAACCTCAAAACACTAACACGTTTAAAGCCAGTATCACCTCTCCCACTTCAGACTTCTCTCCCACCCGATATGCCTGCCCTTCCCCCAAACGGATTCCTGGTTTCTCGCAGATCATCTACAAACAACGAAACTTTAATAATCCTTCCAGACAGGGGCGTCATGTTGCTCTGCGACTGCAATGACCATAGCAAGGGCTGGTTGAGGGGGGGGGGGGGGGGGGGGGGGGGGGGGGGAGGAAGGGCCAGGGTCTTGGTAACATTAGGTGGTTTCCTGCACTTATGAGCAAGAACAGGCACCACTGAATACCAGCGGCGGTTCAGTGACTCCTCCAGCAGATTGCTTCATGATGGCTGGAGAGTGATCGCTCCCAGCCAACTGTCATTGTTGACTGATCCATTGATAGCTCCCAGCCAACTGTCATTGTTGACTGACCCATTGATAGCTCTCCAGCCAACTGTCATTGTTGACTAACCCATTGATAGCTCCCAGCCAACTGTCATTGTTGACTGACCCCATTGATAGCTCCCAGCCAACTGTCATTGTTGAGACCCAGGTGTGACCGAGTGCTGGGAGCCAGAATGAGCGATGTTGGAATAATGCCACTGAATGGAGCGGATGATCACACAGGAAAAAAATTTAAAAGCATGATCATTTGAAATTATCTACAGTTTCTGTGTTCTTGCTACTGTCATCCACAATTGGCCAGTTTAGCGCTCAGTATGGGTTTGGTGGTGTTGGGTCACCACGAAACGCTGAATGCAATCATTATAAAAAAAGGCCACTTTCATTTTGAAGACCTGCGTAATATGCGTTGGACTCTTAAGTTCTGTTTTGTGTGTACTTTTGGTCTTGGGATTGTTGAGTTTGGTTATTTATAAGAGATGGAGCTATATGTGGTGTTAAATATTGAGCTATTTGTAGCTTTGAGGTTTAAACTGTGTGCATTGTTTGAGTATTAGGCATGTGCCTTGGAAGGGGGGAGGGGGTTGATAGTTATGCATGCTTTTGAGTCATGCGTGCATCTGAGTCTCGAGCTATTGTTTTAGGGGTCGAACATTCCTTGTTGAGTTTTGAACGCTTTTTCAGTCATGAGATCCGTTGTGCTTTTGAACCATGTCCGGTAGAACAGAATACTCGTTTCCAGTGTGCGAGTCATGATGGTGTGGTGAGTAGTTTCAGTGTGGCTTTGATCCACCAGGAGGAAGTGTTTGTAATGCCTGACGTCACAGGTCTGAAGAAATGGCTATGCTCAAAACATGTCAGGCATGTTTCTTCATTAGCCAGGTTTAGGTGTTTTGGTTTTTTTTTTTTTTTTTTTTTTTTTTTAAATCGCAATCATACAGTCGTCTGTTGTTGTTCTTTTCCTTCTTCTTTGACGCATGATAGATGGTGAAATTAACTCCCCTCACTGAAAGCCCTTTGAGGAAGAGTTGTTCCCAAAGGAAAGTCAGTGTGGGGTCAGGTGAAATGCATGGTTGAAGGCAGTCTGTCCCAGCCAGCATTCACTCTGGTGATTAAACCGTCACTGGTTGCCACAGGTGAAGTGGGCTTGATGCTCCATACAGCCCTAAGCAGCTGTACCCTATTCCTGTCCATTTCTCTATCACTGTCTGTCTCTGTCTTACCGTGTGTTCTGTTTCACAAGCAATGTGGGTTGTCAGAAAAAAGAGAATTCTCTCTTCTTCTATCTGTCTCTGATATAGATCTGCATCTACTGTCTCGTCAGTAATGTGTGCTGTCCCAAAATCTTTTTCTACAGTACAGTCCTGTACGAGAGATGCCTAGATCAAGAACGATCAAACACTGACTTGTGATCCTTTTTGATTTTTAAATAAAAAATGTTATTTTACGACTCTCTAAAATTGTGGTATAATGTACCCAGACAAAATAAATGCGTTGCAAAAAAATTGACACCTAAGCAAACTGAACTTGACCCATCCTGTAGAGAGAGGTCCAAACAATACTGCATGCTGTGTACTTCTACGGAACCCCTAATGAAAACAAAACTTAAATTCATGCCGCCTCGCCAAGCTCAGCAAAAAGCTGTATCTGGGCTGTCAGAGTCAGTTCTCTACATAGATGTTTAAAAAAAAAAAAATCGAATATCACATGCACAAACTAATTAAAACAGGGTTTTCTAAAACATGCGCAAACTTAAAAGTCTCAAAATCTTAGATCGGACCAAAAAATGTTTCTCTTTCAGGAAACACAGAAATCACACGAGGTGGGAGATCTTTTAACTGGGGTTCCATGGCATCTGCAGAAAATAAATGGAAAAGTGGATGGTCAGCGACAATGTGCAAAAACCTTGGAAAATTAGTTGAAAACACCCAGAATGTCCTGTGAAGGGAGTAGGAAAAGGGAGAGGAATTAAGCAGACAGCTAAGATGATCAGGTTAGAAATCTGCAGTGATGGTCATGTGTGGCACTGAGAACGAAAAGGATCAAGCCAAGCAAATGGATATGGTTATGTGGAAATTAAAGAAAAAATTTCACAAATCATCACGATTGCCAAGCACACAGTCATTTATACACACCTTGTATATATTCTGAAAGAAACTGCTCCTGGAGTGGAAGAAGAATCCAGTTTTGTTTTTGGCATGGGGCTCATGTAGGAAGTAAATTATTGCCTTGTATGCGTATGTGTTGCTCACATATATCTTTAGACATAAAATGACAGTGAGAACTAATCCCTCAAAACGTAGTGATGAAATGTTATGTGAGCAAAGAAATGTTAGTTCTGAAATGCTGGTTATGAAATGTTACATACAATAGTCTTGTGGTGGTATACTGGATGCAAATATTCTCCCGTTTTGCTTTGTACAATGCAGCCAATAAGTGACCACATTGAAAACATTTGCTGTTTTGTTAGCGTATGTTATTATATCAATGACGTTTATCCAGTGGGGTTTTTAGCCATTCCTGTCGTGACATAAACTTACTGCATTCTAGTTCCATTGGGATTCATTCCTCAAATATTACTTTTTTCTTTGCTTTGAAAAATGTTGATTGTCTTTCATGAGGTGTTAAGCTTCCACATGTATATAAATCATGTCTGTTAACTATCACGACCAGTGCTCCAGCAGTGTGAGCGGCAGCAGGAGCTCGCGTGTGAATGTGTATGTTTGTGTATGTATGTACATGCATGTGTACAGCAGTGAAATACTCATTACAGCCATGTACGTCCAAGGATATCGATGTGTGTCTTTTGTGAAGCAGTAACGAAAAAACAGCAAGCCCAGTCTAAAAACCATCCTGCCGGACACAATGCCAAGAGAGAGGGGATGGGAAGAAGACGCAGATGGAAGAAGAGAGGAAGGGGGAGGGATGTTAACATCTTTAGGGGAGTAGTAGACAGGCTGTTCTTCACCAGCTTTCAGAAAGACACACCAGGTGGAGGGACACTAGAATGATGTCCCCTGTCTAGGGTTGTACAAAAGCAAGGCTGGGTAAGAACGGAGAAACAATTGTGACATTACAAAGTTGCTTCCGACTCGTTGCCAACTTCCTTTACCCCCCCCCCCCCCCTCTCCCACTCTATCTTCTTCCCCCTCCAAGCCAGAACACTATGAAATGCACTGTCTCTCTCTTTTGCGCCATTCCAGATGTCGCTCTCATTGGATTGTTTGTCATTTATTAGCCTTTAGAGCTTTGTATGCCCTAGGCATCTATATACTTCTTTGGAAAATGGCTTACCCACGCATTACATTCCTATGATCCATCGTTCATCAGTCTGCAGATGATACCTATAATTGAACTGAACTCCGTTTCTGATCTTGCGCTTCGATTCATGAATTATCCGGGCTTTTGACAGACGTTTCATTCCTTGTATGCCTTTACCATCAGTAGGGTTACAGACATTAACAACAGTGTATATGCTTCTGTTATCCGTGCATGGCTGGCTGGAAGATTGAGTTTTGTGTGTGTGTGTGAAATAGGTTGATATCATGTAAGACTAGGGGGTGGTGGGGGGGATGGGGAATCTCGTGTATCAAACCTTATTAACAGACCCCCAAAAAGGTTCTGAAATTACCTTTGACCAAGCAAATCCGGCACCTGATTTCGGCTGTATGAACAATCACCAGAACCATGATCTCCATTGGTGTGTTTAATTGAAAATGTCCTGGGTTATTTTTGGTTTGTTTTCTTTATCAATTATTGTCTGTGTGTTCTTGTGGCCGGTGCATGTGTTCCTCTGAATGTAGAAAAGAAATGTGCCCTTCTTCCCCTCCACAATGAGATGCATTTTCCCCTGTCAAAATATTAAACTTTTTTTTAACAGTATACACACACACACACACACACACACACACACGCGCGCGCGCGCGTATGCACATCTAAATTAAGTCATGGGGTCTATTCTATTGTTGCAGCTTCAATCAGAGCTTCCTTGGTGACATACATCATTACACACACACACACACACACACACACTCACACACACACATCTCTACAATAATTTATTAGTTGCTGAGCACAATGTCCCTGAGAAACTGAGAACAAAAACACTAAAGGTTCCAGTTTCATGGTACATAATGGAGATGTTCATTTCAGTTAATCTGTAACCCCTAGAAACGAATAAACTAAACAAGTCACTGGACTTCATGTGTGTTCATGTATAATAAGACACTGACACGGTCATTTTGGGGTTTGTTTGTTTTCTTTTCTTTTTATTTATCAACTTTCCCTGCAAAATATGTCCCTTTTCAATTTGAAATAATACTAGAAACCTTTGCATTATCACATACAGTTTTTAACTTTCCAGTTCAAATCAAAAGATCATGTCAGTATGTAACTGCTTGCAAAATAGAGATTGTATGTAGGTGTCTCTTTCTCACTCTTTTGTTTGTTTCATTTTTTCAAATGGTATTTATTACAAGGAGCGGATGTGGAAAGTATTTAATGAAAACTGGCAGCATTTGATTTTCATTTCAGTTTGGGAAGTTTACCCACAAATGTAAACTATATTAATACATTACAAATATATCAAATGCTTGCAATGCTTATCAAAAAAACTTTTAACACTGATAATTTTATAATTGATTATTGTTAGCACAAACACCATTATTAATTTCAGATTTGTTCAGAAAACACACAAAGGTTAATCAAAAGTACCATGCAGATGTGTTGGAAATGGGCAGAAGTTTGCCTTCAATTACTGTACAGATTAATCTGGAAAATGGTCAGAAGTTTACATTTTAATTATTACTATATATATATATATTTTTTTTTTTTTTTTTTAAACAGAAGTTTGCTTGCAACTGCTCGACAAATTTATGAGAAAAATGGACAGAGTTTCCCAACAACTTATGCACCATGCATAAACTGGAGTTGACAGAGATAAGCTTTTGATCCACCTCTCTTATTAACTGTCATAATTATATCCATAGGGCCGACATCCTTTGATCTCGATATACTCACTGGCGCTACATTGCTGTACATATGTGCTTAAGTGAAGGTGATGCAAGGTGTAGAAATGATCAATATGAAAATGTTATCAAAATGACACATGTGAAAAAACATATATTCATAACACACACACAAACAAAAGCATGGACGAAACATTTAAATTGAAAAATAAGGAAAACAAAGCAAGGAAACAATGGAGCGCAGGATTTGGAGAGAACTTTTAGCCATGTTTAGGGTTAGAGAACACACCTACATCTGTGTGCACTGTTGGCTTTAGACCTGGTATGTACATGTGTAAGCAAGTGTATTTGATAATCAACCAGTAGCTTTCTGTCAAGATTAAAGGCCTTTGTGAATGGTTTACTTGCACAAGTGATATCATGGTGTGCAAGCTGACCAGTGCTGTATACTGTCATTGTATGTGATACCTATTTTATTTGAAATATGTACAGAATCATGTCATTACTATAGATCTGATACTGTGTTAATCTGAGAGGGAAAAAAAATTATCAATCAGATGTACACCAATAACAACCACTTGGATAAAGAGTGGTGGCGGACGATCTTCAGCACAGCATAGTGTGTGAAAAATTTCCCTCATTGCAAATGTGTGTGTGCCTGGTTTTGGGAAAGGGTTTTTGAAAAAGTTTAAAAAGAGATTTCAAAAACATTCAGAATATATATATATATATATATATACATGTTAACGTCACATTTTGCTGGATGTGGCTTTTAAAGTTAAAACTTTTTTTTGTCAAATAAAATGACCAAGATGTCAACGCGTGTATGTGTGTGTGAGTGTGCATGTGTGTGTGCGTGTGCATGCATGCGCGCATGCACGTACCTGCATTTAAACTACAAGATTATCCACTGCAATGAATCACTGCTAAACAATCCTCTTCATTATGTTACTAACAAAGACAATTACAGCAGTCAGGTTGTAATCCCTACATCTCTATGAACTGTGTAGTACGCAGACAAGTACGACTTGGAGTTCAAATCAGAATCAAGACTGTTAAAGTGACTGAAATCATATCTTCTTATTTAGAAAGAGTGGGGGTTAGTTGCCGCCGAGGACATTGACGAACAAAGTACAGGACAGGACACGATGCATTTCGACCGACCGCTGGGTCTTCTTCAAGTGAAAAAAAAAAAAAAAAGGATCACATTTAACATTTAGGACAGTACAAATAAAGAACGAAGAGAGACTTATCTGATGTCCATGTGGTATGCTGTGAAGAATGGCCGACAGAAGGAAATGACAGAGGGGATTATGGGAGAGGAAGAGGGCTGGTGGGGGGGGGGGGGGGGGGGGGGGGTGTTGCGTGAAGGGTGAAGGGAGGGGATGAGTGAGGCGATGGGGTTGTGTGGTTAGTAAGTTGGGGTGGTGTGGTATATGTGACGGTTGTGGTTAAGGTGGCTTCAAGGTTGCATGTGGCTTAAGGTTGCATGTGGCCCCCCCCCCCCCCCCCCACCACCCCACCCACCCACCCACCCTTTTTTTTTTTGTGTGTGTGTGTGTGTGTGCATGTGAGTGTGTGTGTGTGTGTGTGTGTGTGTGTGTGTGTGTGTGTGTGTGTGTGTGTGTGTGTGTGTGTAACACATCACACCCTGTTTCTCATTGAGCATCGCTATCTCTTCTCAACCAACATCTGCACATAACGCCAACACACTATTGCACCTGTTACAATAAACATCATCCCACAGTATTGTTTACTTTCTCAACAGCACTATTGGTATGAACCTTCCCCCCCCCCCTTCCCCCAAGTGGATGGAGACATATGAGCCCTCCTCCTCCTCCTTCTCTTGTCCCCCCCCCCCCCCCCACACACACACACACACACACACACTCTACCCTACTCCCCTCCCACACCCTCCCCTTTAATTACAGTTAATCTCATTTTATTCTTCTACTTACTTGTTATAATTACTATCACTACTATTATTACTATTACCATCCCTTCTATATACATATTATATATATATATGTATGTATGTGTGTGTGTGTGTGTATGTATATATATATATATATATATATATATATGTATGCGGTTGTGTATATATATATATATATATGTGCGTGTGTGTGTGTGTGTGTATATATATGGATATGTGTGTGTGTGTATGTATGTGTATATGTATATATATATATATATATATGTGTGTGTGTGTGTGTGTGTGTGTGTATCCATATATGTGTATGTGTGTATATATATGTGTATGTGCATGTATGTGTATGTATGTGCACACATGTACATATATGTATGTATGATGATGCATGTATATGTGTATGTATGTGTGTGTGTATATATATGTACACATGTATGTATATGTATATATATCCCAAACCCCCCTCCCCCCTCCCTTAGCATCATTATCAATCCACCTTAACCACAACCGTCACATATACCACACCACCCCACCTAACTAACCACACAACCCCATCGCCTCACTCATCCCCTCCCTTCACCCTTCACGCAACACCCCCCCCCCCCACCAGCCCTCTTCCTCTCCCATAATCCCCTCTGTCATTTCCTTCTGTCGGCCATTCTTCACCGCATACCACATGGACATCAGATAAGTCTCTCTTCGTTCTTTATTTGTACTGTCCTAAATGTTTAATGTGATCCTTTTTTTTTTTTTCTCACTTGAGGAAGACCCAAGCGGTCGAAATGCATCGTGTCCTGTCTTGTACTTTGTTTGTCAATGTCCTCGGCGGCAACTAACCCCCACTCTTTTCTAATTTTGCTTCGTTCTCCGCCATCAGTCGCTCCATTTTGAAATTTTCATATCTTCTTAAGCTAATAAATGATAATCATTTATTAATGATACAACTCTTTTGTTATCTGATAATCATTTCTTAACAATACAACTCCTGTTATCTTCCCATATCCACTGTACACATGCAAAATAAAACCAAAACATACGTTGACAGGAAAATGCTTTTAATTCAAAGATTTCATAAGTGAAATATGTAGGGTGATGGCTAAAACTGTCCAAATGTCTATCCACAGCAATCCCGTCAGTTCCCAAACAAAATTCCAGATACTGACTTTCCTCTTTAAGAGCAATATAAGAATAATGTCAACATAACAACAACTTGGCAGATACTCTCTGAAATTTTGCAGGCAACACCTCAATATTTTGTGATGGAAGTCATGAATTCCTATCAGTGACTGGTGGAGATGGTTAAGACCATACAATGAAAAGTCCTAGTTTTCACTGGATGAAAGAGAACAAGTGTCATGATTCTTTTTTTCTCATTTCCCATGGTGAGCTGATGATTCTCCAGATACATGAAACGACGATTAAGATGGGGGTGGGGGAGGAGGTGGAGGAGCAACAGGAGGAGGGATTCCTCCTGGAGGAGGCATGGGTGGGGGCACTGGAGGGGGTGGGGGAGGGCCTCCCTGAGGATGTGGTACAGGAGGTGGAGGGGGACGGAGGGGGTGCAGGCGGCATCATGCCCGGAGGCATACCCATCGGGGGAGGAGGGCGGGGCAGGGGGGGAGGAGGAGCCCCGCTGGGTGGGGGTGGAATATCCCTGGGTGGGGGAGGGGCCTGACCAGGTAGGTGCATGTTGGGAGGCGGAATGGGGGGAGGGGGCAGGCGAGGAGGAGGTGGTCCCCGGGGTGGCATGTCTCCTGGGGGAGCTGGGGGGGGGGGGATGGGTGGAGGTGGTGGAGCCATGGCCTTCACGTCCAGTTTAAAGGCAAACTGCAGGAAGAACTGAAACATATCCACCAATCAAGGTAATAAAACTTCCGTACTTCATTTCTCTGGTCAGTCTGCAGGTAAACACAGCGATAATTATTTCCCTCAAAACCCGACGATCAGACTAAGTGTAAAAACACATTTCCAAATTTTCAGGGGTCACAAAAATATTTAGGTCACACTTCATAACCGTGTTAATGTTACAAACCAACATACACACATACAAAGTGTGGACTCAAACTGGCTCAAATGTAAACACACAGAGAAATACGAGACGAAAATGATTAGAAAACAGGAACTAATGACAAAGTTCATAAAACACTCCAGAACATGGTAATCATTATTTATTCACTTTTTTTTTTCCATACATGCAGGCTGATACTCCTGCGGACACTCCCTGTATAGACAGGCAAGGATTAATCCCATTTACCCAACAAAGGGAGCGAGAGTTTTGTGTGCATGACCATTTTTTATCCGGCCATTAAGGCAGCCATACTCCAACTTCAGGGAAGGTGCATGCTATGTGTAATGTGTCATCCATACCAACGGCCAAACTGGCCTTCTCTTCCAAAAAGTTGGTGATGGGATTTTACGTGTGTGCATGACGTTTTGCATGCATTCACACATGGAACCTCGGTTTATAGTCTCACTCAAAGGACTGTGCAGGAAATGGAGTCAGAACCAATATTCACTCCGGGGGGAAAAAAACCCTTTGCACTGAAACCGCCAAGTGGAGATTCGAACCCACAAGCCCAAGAACACCAAGATTACAAGTCCGCCGCTCTACCACTAAGCTGTTCCAGCCTCCTATTTATTCACTGAATACAGATTCATGTTCAACTGTTAGTAAAATGTTATCAACTACAATGAATAAAATCAAAAAGTATGCACACATATAAAGTTATGATTTTAACACTGAAACTTAGCATGTGGGGTGTCCTTGTCCTCAAGTATCATTAGCATCCATCAGAATATCCACTGTATGAGCCCTTTCTGTCAGTGCTGAGATACTGCATTGCTTGGCCATGTTGGTATGTTTTAGTGATGCACTGACCTGAACTCTAATGTGTCAGATGGGATATATATGCATTAGACATGCACATTTGTGGGTAATAATATCACAGATGAGCCATTATGAGATTAAACCTGCAAACTAATTGTCACAATTTTCCAGACCTTAAAGTAAAAGTAAGTGTGTGTATGCATGTAAATAGGGGAGGGGGGAAGGATTTGAATCTTCCAAATGCATGCTAGATGAACAGAAAAATCTCCTACATGGCCATCAAAATGACAATGGAATCGTTAATTCCAGTCAAATCCTCTTCGCTGTCTCATACCTTGTGCCCCCTCCCTTCCTCTGACTCTGAGTAATACCACTCCCCCACTGTCCTCTCCTTTTCTCATCCTCCACTCTCACCACCACCCAGGCCTGCATTGCTGCAACCCCAGCCAATACTAGCCTCCTATAAGGCACACTCAACATCAAGCTGCCTAAAGCAACCTATGAGAGTGACACCTCATCGCCACAGTCTGGTGGTATCCATTAGCACATCGCCCATAACGAGCCCCTGTCCCTCCACCCTCTCTGGGAGGTGCTACCATGTCCATCCATGGATGTCCCCATGAATAAATCTGACCTCAACGACCCATTTTTGTTTTGTTTGTTTTTGAATGACCCTCAATGAAGATGATCTCATGGAGTTCCATTCTGGTCAGAGACTATGTGACAGGGCTGTACTCTCTATTTCCTTTCATTATATATCCCAATGTCAACCAGGCCCAAGAGACAGATCTCTACAATGCTGTTTCAGAAATATGAGCAACACTCTCAGAGGCGCATTCATGAACCCTGAGTGTGTGGATGGAGTCTTCCTACTGGAGCCCATAACACTTGATTCTGGATATGAGCAGCACAGGCTGAAAAATCCCACAAGTAAATCCTTCAGATGGAAATTGAACCTGCAATCTCCCAGCTCCCCTATGATAACCACTGTACCCCGCTGGCTGGTCGCTGGTCACTGCTCACCTGTTTGGTTTCCTTATTCCAGTGGGTCCAAAGCTTCTTGGCATCCTTGTCTACTTCCCGACTGGGCACCTGTGCAAAATAGCACTTTATTTCTGATCAAGTTCACTTGTTTTTCACATCTGGTAATTTCAAAAGAAATGAAAATTAACAGAGTGTGTGTGTGCATATGTGTGTGTGTGTGTGTGTGTGTGTGTGTGTGTGTGTGTGCATGCATGCATGTGTGTGAGTGTGTGTGTGTGTGCATGCATGCATGTGTGTGTGTGTGTGTGTTTAGTGCTTTAGAACAGCATCTGCAATACTGTGAAGCAAAACTGATCATATCAAATTCTTCTTTCTACACAACAGCACAAATCTTCATACCATTAATAGCCTCTATTGAATACCGTAATCTGATCTTGACAAAAATAACATACTTTAAGCAATATCTACATATGAACTGATTTCATAACTGTTGTTCAATCTACTCAAGTATTCAGAGTTGCCAGCCAGTGAAGAAACTTGAGAGGAATACTTTTGAATATTGACAGGAATTTCTGACAACTGAGAGGAATAAATGTGCCACTACACCCAAACAAAACAATGACATTCCAGACACTATACTTTCTAAGGTGAAACAGCAGAAAAGGTTAACTGTCAACTTACAGGTGGAAATGAAGTTAGGACATTACAACACTTAGTGTCTTCATCAGGAGAATGAGTTAGTGACAGACAGAAAGAAAAAGACAGTAACAACAAAAGAAAAATGTGAAGAGTGTTCACACACACAAAAACAAACAGGTACACAGAAGGTGAGCACAACTAACAAAGATATGGGAAGAGAGAAAGAGAGGGAAAGACGGGGTGGGGGAGGGGGGGAAGGAGGGCCTACTATAAACACACATCCTAGTATACACATGCACCCTTCACACACATTGACAAGGGTGACACACATACTGACAAACAAACAAACAAAAATTGTTAGAAGCCTGGAAGACACTGCGGTCACTCCTTAGTGTTCAGTCCATTTGGAACACGGGTGCCAAGGTGGGCAATGACTGTAGACTCCATGAACAGCTTGTAAAGGCCACTTGCATGGTTCTGCCAGACCAAAGCAACTCTCAAGAGCTTGAAGCTGTGTTGAGGGCTGTTGAAGTGCACACCTAAGGTCACTGTCCCTGTCTCCCAGGCACATTGACCGCAGGTGCTCTGAGAAGCAATCATCTTGGCGACGGTATGTATCGCCAGTGTATTCTTGTTACATAGTGAGCATGTAAGGATATACACTACATTTTCAGTCTGGTAGTTGTACAGCGCCTTGACAGTGAACCTCCACTTGGGGCTGATGATGGCCCATGCTTTGCAGCCTTTGATACCACAAGGAATGGCGTCCGGAGGGAGAGATGGTCTGTCTATAGGGAGAGCAAGATGTTTTTTCACAGTAAGGTTGGGGGGGTGAAATGTGAGGACAGCAACAGGGCACTCTTCTTGCCTAGAACGATCTTGACGAGTCAAAGCCTGGGAAAGAGGGATAGAACGAGCTGACTCAAGACCCTTGAAGAGACTAAGTCCTCTGGATACTGTCTAGCATGAAAGAAATCCACCATCATCGGCCCCAAGGGGAGGTTGACAATTCATCTTTTCTGCTGATTCACCTGTTGTGTCAACATGCTGCAGTCAACCTCCAACTGTTTTTGCAAGTATACTTTCTAACCCTTTTCTCAAGTGCTTTCATGGAATTACAGTCTCAGCCAAGATTTTGTTACTCTGCAAAATAAACGATTTTTTTTTTTTTTTTTTGAGAGCAAAATTTTTCTACTTTAAGCGAAGTAAGGTAAGGTAATGTTGTTTATAGCCCATGCTATGGCAAAGGGCCATATCAGGGCTGTCACCACGTTAAAATCAACTCACAGGCCATCCAAAAAAAAACAAAAAAAAAAAAAAAAAAAAAAAAAACCCACCTTTCACACATTTTTTCAAAATACACCTTCTAAAAACATACCAGAAACTTTGTTAAAATCTTTCTTCCGTAAAATCTTAGATCAGATGAAAAATGTTAATCTATTTCAGAAACTCAAAGATCATGTCAGGTGGGACTTCTTTGAACAGGGTTTTCATGGAGTCTGCTGTAAAGTGTTTATGTCTCACATCGTGCAAGTACCAACAATCTAAAAGAATATGTTTCACTGTGAGTGGAACATGACATGGAATACACCACGGAGCTTCTAAAAATCATGGTTCATACAGATTTCCAGACAAAAAAATTTAAGGACTTTTTAAGGACTTTTGAAGCACTTTTTTTTTCTTAATTTAGGACTTACTTAAAAAAATAAAATAATCATGAAATTCAGACACAAATTAAATCATTCACTGTTACTCTTCAATACTCACATCATGGATTCTCTGCGAGCATAGATTTCTTTAAGAATCTCAGCTGTTAATATCAGTATAGACACATGTTTATTTCTTATACTACAGCTGAGCAAGCGTAGGATTCTCACTTCTTGTGATCAATTGACAAAAATGTTTGAAAATGTGTGCTGTACACAACAGACTCTCCAATCTAGCAGTTGACAAAAATGTTTGTTCGACTGACGTCCATAAGGAATTTCAGTTCTTGTGACACAAATACATGTTTGTTTGAAGTCACTGAGGGTAAAATGTCTCTTTAACTAAAACTACAGGTTACAACACTGGGGGCATAAACATCAAAACACTGAGAGGATACAAAGTTTTTCTTATGCCACTCTGAAAGTGTCTGACAACTGCATTGTTCAAGAACATTCCCTGCAGCAGATTTGACTGCCTTCACATGAACGAAAGCTGTAATGACTTGTCACAGGGTTCCTACAGACTCCCAAGAACAAAATTCAAGGAGTTTTCAAGGTGATTTTTTTCAAAATTCAAGACGTCAACACATGCGTAAATGGATATGCGTGTTACCTGTTTTCTGCTCTTGGCCGACTTGATCAGCTGTTACTTCACACAGCAGAAAGCAGAAGTACTATTAGTACTACCTGGAAAGTCATTTTACATAAAAGAACTGTTAAAAGTCTGGAAAGTCACTGCTCACACTGACAGCAAATTGCTCACTACCAAGGTCTGGAAAGTCATTGCAAACTAAATGTCCCAGCAAAACACTCACTCATGAAGTCAAGAAACTGAGTGCACACAAATGCTTACTGATGAAGTCTGGAAGCTCACTCTACACTACAGAAAAAAAAAACAACACAAAAATAGTCTTCAAACTGCTGCTGGAAAAAAAAAAGGGAGCAAGCAAGAAGGAAATAAAAATCTCACAGGATATCTTTCAGACAGTCCATTTTTTCTGAAATTTCTTTTTTCCATGTCCAAAATACTGGCATTTTTGTCCTTGGCCTTTTTGCAGATAGCGTTTGATGAGTTATTAAGTGCAGCTGTCCTTTGGTTTCTGCAGCTTCTGCCAACTTGTCCGCCTCATTTTCCAAGTAATGAACTTCTTTTTCAAAGCGCTTCTTTTTGGCTTTCAGTTCACTCACAGAATCTTTCCACACATTTTCGCTTTTCTCTAGCTTTGCATGCTTCTTTTTTTTTTCTTCTTCTTCTCCTCCAGGTACTAATGATATTTCATCCTAGCAGAGGAAGCTGATAACAGCAGTTTCTTTGGTGATGCGGACATTAAGTACACCCCCTTGACTCCTAATATAGTCCACAATTTGGCGACGGGCTATTAGGCCAATCTGTAATAGGTTGTCTGTGCTGGCTTCTTTATTCAGGGAAATCCCCTTTCTACTGTGGCCTGGCCATGAGAAAGCAGCAGGAGCTGTTTGACAACAGACCCACAAGTCACTATATTTTTTCTCCCCTGCCAGATGGGAATGGAGCAAAACATCCAGCCTGTCTTCTTTTGCTGTGCAATCAAAAGACATGAATTTGTCTCCGTGGTCTGACAGCACACCATCAACAAACTTCCCATATTGTGCAATGATGGAGTCACAAGCCCCCACTTCTACTCTGGAAGCTTCTGATAAGATGTTCAGACACCTGCTCAGTTTTTTCTCTTTCTCCTTTTCTTGAGAAATTTGCCTTGGGTCAGCCACCCAAGAAGTCTTATCAAAGGATACATAATGGGTGACTTATCCAAGATCTCTTCACGTGTGAAGAAGGAAGTCCTTGCAGGCACCTCTGAAGTCTGATTTCTTTCTGTCTGTCAGATGCCAAACCAGATTTCAGCAGTTGCCTTTCAGCAGCAAATCCTACAGAAACACTGCCTAAATCCTTATGATTTTGAGCACTGGTTAGCTCAATCTTCACCATTGCAGATAGGGAGGCTGCATCTTTTTTCATGACATCTGACTTGATAAATCTTTCCATTAGTGCCTTAAACATACAGCCTAAGTCACTGCCTATGTAAGGCAACATTGGTTTGTCAGTCTGGTAGACAGTGAGGAGGGGTTGAATCTCCCGGCTACCATAATGAAAAAATGCAGCTTTGTTGTCAACATCAGATCCTTGACTGCTTTCTGGACCACCTGAAATGATCTGTTGTTTGGCTCAGTTACACTGTTGGATTTGGCAGCAGCACAATATGCCACAACATGTGGAATAAGTTGAATTGCTCTTTCAGCTGGTTGAATGTTTTCCAGCCACCTATGACTGCAGAACTTCAAAGGGAAAACATTTACACCCGTCACAACTGTGAAGTCTTCACGGCGGGCAGGGCAATCCAGGAGCAGTGTGTACAGCTTGGACAGGATATCATCTATATCCCAACCAGCAGCAGTACAACCAGCTCTGAAGGCGTTGTGCAAGATGTGTAGTCCACATCTCCCTGTCTGAAGCATCTTCATACTTGACTGCTTACTCAGGTCCTTCCTTCTGTATCTCATCATACACCTGCACAATACAAGGAAACTATAGAAACTAGTAAGTGTGGTCCTGGTTTATGTGGGTTTTTGTGTGTGTGTGAGTGTGAGTGTGTGTGTGGGTGTGTGTGTGTGTGTGTGTGTGTGTGTGTGTGTGTGTGTGTGTGTGTGTGTGTGTGTGTGTGTGTGTGTGTGTGTGTGTGTGTGTGTGTGTGTGTGTGTGTGTGTGTGTGTGTGTGTGTGTGTGTGTGTGTGTGTGTGTGTGTGTGTGTGTGTGTGCACACATGTGCAGGTGTGTGTGTGTGTGTGTGTGTGTGTGTGTGTGTGTGTGTGTGTGTGTGTGTGTGTACACTAAATACATAGATTTCAGTTTTTTTGTCCAACAAAAATTAAGCTAAAGCAAATAAGAAAACTATGTATACCACTCTTAGAAATAGTTAACTGATGCTATTTTAAAAAACTCATATACAATAAATAAAAGTGAACTTTAATAGTAAAGAATGAGGCAGTCCATAGGAAAAAAATAGCATTACAGCCATTCGAAGCTAGCTGTAGAGAAGGTATGCATGCTTGCGTGCACACATGCGCATGAGCGCGCACACACAACATTAAAAGACAGGAGAGAAGAGAGAGAGAGAGAGAGAGAGACAGACAGACATATAGAGTCCACTCATGAGCAGCTGAAAGCTATCATCATTTCATTTCATTACAGAAATAATAAACTCATTAAATAAGTACTTCAAGTACAGTAGTAGTAGTAGTAGTAGTAGTAGTAGTTGTTAATAGTAGTAGTAGAAAGCTATCTACTATTACTAGAATTAAAAACTCATTCTAATAAGTACTTCAAGTACAGTAGTAGTCAGTAGTAGTCAACAGTACTACTATACATTAAAAAAAGTTTCTAAGTGCCAGTCACCATAATCAGAAGTCAACAGTCATGTAAAATTTTAAAATTCCATGAATGAAAATAAAGGCTTAACATATTTGGGTCATTTTGAGTGCTTTACATGTGGGACTTAGAGGCAGAAGTGAAAATATGAAAAAGGTAGTGAAGGGCCTAAGAGTGGTGCTTATACTGTGTGTGGTGTGTGTGTGTGTGTGTGTGTGTGTGTGTGTGTGTGTGAGAGAGAGAGATTTATCTACAGGTCCATAAGTTTCCTTCAAACCTGACTGCACAATCTTACCTTCCAGTTGACATCTGGTCCATCCATTGATATCTGTAGCAGTTTTCTGTGTCCCAGCTCAGTGATGATGGGTTCCAACAATTCATAAATGTTGCTGGCATAAGCATGGCCCAGAAATTCTGAAGTCAGGTATTCGCTTTCTCACCACACACCATCAGTCCAAATGCACACATGTATATCAAGCTGTTTAAGCTTCAGTTCTTTGTTTAGACTTCATCAAACAGAGATGAATGAAAGTGAGGTGCATGCCAAATGTCGCCAAATACCTTGATTTTCCCTCACCACACTGAAATCCTTTGGCGATTTGACTATCTGGAAACACTGTTTGAAAAATCTGAGAATTCTGTTCACAAGAGCTGAAGCTTTGGTGCGCGTTTACAGTGTGCAGTGTCCACAGAATTTCAGATTTCAGCATATCTGTCTTTGAGCAAAACGAATCCACTGTGGCTGAAGAGCTGGTACTGGATTCGCGCACGGACACATCACGATCAGGATTTAATGAAGACACAACATTCGCGTTTGACACTGCTGCTGCCGTCTTGTTCGTAAGAAAGTACCAGATGGGTATCGCTGCTGAAGATCTCGCCGCCAGTTGAGCCACGTGCTTTTTTCCTTTGCTGTGGCTAGCCAGGCACTCTTGCCCAATGCTCACACATCGAAACTTCTTTTGCAGACTGTGCAGTAGCAGGCATGTTTGTTTGCTTTGTCTTCTCTCGCCCAGTCAGAAAACTCAGGTTCATCCAACCACAGACGGTTGAAAGCACATTTCCCCCCAGGCATTTTCAAGCTCTGTTTACAATTAACTGAACAAGCCTGAAGCGCAAGACCTTTTCTTCGCGCATGAGTAGAATTAAAAATTGCGGAAGTTACAATGATCTCCCTTGGTTCATTCTTTAGCAGATGACAATGCGGGATCGCAATGATGTAAAAATTTTGAAAATAATTTTTCATCAACCTGAACGCAGAAAAATCAAACTGACATTTTTTAATTGCCACATTATTTTTTTTTTGGAGACAATGGTTTGATTTTCAGGGTTTTCAAGGAGGTTTGGTCAACATAACCACATTTTATTGATTTTCATGGGGTTTCAAGGTCTTGAAATTGGCTCTCAGAAATCAGGAGTTTCAAGGAGCGTTTGAACCCTGTTGTCACTACTTTTAAAGTCCACAGTATTTCAGCTTTCATGGCTCAGGCTGTTCACTGACATCTGAGTTGGAGCAGAACTGTTGGCTGATGAACTGCAGGATGGTGGTGAACTGCTAGAAGTGATGGGCTAATCGCTCGTTGTATTTTTTTTTTTTTTTAAAAACTCGAAACATGAACTGCAGGATGTGAAGCCTTCATCAGGTCACAGCGTTTTTTTTCCTTTTCTATGCCTATTTACAGCCGATTCTCCCATATAACGAATGTTGATGATCTTCTTGCAAATGCGGCAAAAGACCTTGCTTCTGTCTGCACTTGGGTCTGCCTGCAGCCATTCTTTGTACTCGCCTTTTTCCAGCCAAACCATGTTAAACAAACATTTCCCCGGCATGCTGACTTCTTCATTTCAAAATGGTGGAATATTCATGTACACGCATGCACCATAAGGCCAGTACTCTGTTGTTTTGACCTATAGCAGATGAGTATCGGTGAGATTGTCCATCTTAACACTGACACTGACTTTCTTTTCCTTTCTTTTTTTTTCAATTCAATTTCAAGCCTTTTTTTTTTCAAAACAAACTCGAGATTTTACACACACTTTCAGAGTTCCCACTTCCTCACAGGAAAAAAAATTCAAGGGTTTTTCAAGGGTTTCTAAAGGGGTATTTTAATTTTTAAGGGGCAAATTTAGCCATACACAATGAAAAAAAAAGAGTGAATAATAATAACCTTACACATGTAATCCAGCCATGATGATACGGTGATTATACTTCTGTAGTCTTTTCCACGTTCAATATCATGAAGTCTTTATACAGAAATTGAGAAATCAGAAAAAGAACACTTTCAATCTGCTTTCTGGACCAGTATCTGACATGGATGTCCAGCTGCTTCTGTTTCAAGTCCTCATTCAATAATTCATCAAAAAGCATGACATATTCATTCATTCTCTACTGGCAGCTGCAGCCGAGGCCCCCTCTCTGGCACATTTCAGGAGGGAGCTCAGCAAACTTTACTTTTAAAATACAGCCACTGTATGTTTGTCATGGGGAAGTGTGTGTGAATGGTTGGCGGGCCTGGACTAGCCTAATGCTTTTTCTGGGCAGGATAGGGAGCAGGGTAACCCCTCTTGAAAAGGTGAACGTGGGTAGCCTTTCTGCAGCTCCACACTTTTTACTTTTTTTTTTTTTTTTCAGAATGGAGTGACTGATGGCAGAGAATGAAGCAAAATTTAGAAAGAGAGGGGTTAGTTACCGCCAAGGACGTTGACAAACAAAGCACAAGACAAGACACAATGCATTTTCCACTCTTGGGTCTTCTTCAGGCAAAAAAAAAAAAAAAAAAAAAAAATCACATTTAACATTTAGGACAGTACAAACAAAGAACGAAGAGTGACTTATCTGTCCATGTGGTAGGAAGAATGGCCGCCAGACAAAAACGACAGAGGGGATTATGGTAGAGGAAAAGGGGGGGGGGGGGGGGGGGGGTGAGTGGAGGGAGGAGTGAAACGATGGGGTTATGTAGTTGGTTTAGTGGGGTGGTGTGATATATTTGTGATGGTTGTGGTTAAGGTGGATTGATAATAATGCTAAGTAAGGGGGGGGGGGGGGGGATAGATAGATAGATATATATTTGTTAAAAATAGGATGGTAAATGAAGTTTTAAAATCGACAGATCTGTTTCGAGCGCTGGCTCTCCTCAGGATGGTTTTGGGTTGTCTACTGCCGGTGTTTTATGGCCCAGTGTCACTGTTTGCACGTGCGGATTGGCTGCACGTTTTGTTCGGTTTTCAGGTTGTTTACAGTTCAGGGTGCGTTTGCTGACAACGATTTCCATTTGTGCCTGCAGTTTGTTTACTATTTCTACTTTAGTATATAGAGTTGCTAAGTGTGGTTTGCATAGTATTAACCATTTTTCTGTTGAACATAGGTTGCATCTTTTTGAAATGTTACTGAATGGTGATGCCTTTTTATGATTTTCCAGGATATGTTATAGTTTATCTTTTTGTCTTTAAGTCTCCATATATATTTGCTCAGTTCTGTTTGGTTTTTATATTTTTCTTTGTTGAGTGACTGTTTTATGGTTTGCGTACCTGGTTTTGAAGTGATTTTCAGTGATCCCTATGTATGTTTCTTTTTCATTTTCTGATGTCACAGTGGCTTGGTATACAATGTTGTTATAGAGGCATTTGTTGCTTAAGGGACACTGTTCTTTTTTAGTACAATTGCAGGATTTCCTTTCCTTCTTCCCTTCTTTGCTGTGTTTCTTTTCATTTTGTTGGATGAATCAATTATATTTTTAAGGTTAGGCATGCATGAATATGATAGTTTGATGGTGTTCTTGTTGAATATTTTGGACAATTTGTTTCTTTTGGGAAGGATGCTGTCAAAATTTTGAAGAATTCTTCCCCCTATGTTTTTTTTTTTTTACTCGTCCATCATATGGAGGGTTGTACCATGTGATTTTCCTTTTCCTACTTTTTTTTGTTTTTGTTCATGTTGTTATCTGGGTTGTATTGTAGTTTGTAGCTGTAACCACTTTTTTTGCAATGCCTCTTGGTATTCTGCTGCTGCGTTGTTGAATACTCTTTCATTATGTGACAGATTAGATAATCTCTTGTTTATGCCATTGGGTATGGTTTTTAGTATAGATGGTGGGTGGTTGCTATTGATGTTTACATAAATGGGTGTGTCATTAGGTTTCTTGTATGGTTTATATATGTGGTTGTTGAGGTCAAGTGTTATGTCTAAGTAGTTCACTACCTTTTTGTTTGCTTCGATGGTGATTTTTAAGTTTTGGTTTTGGAAAATTTTGCATAGTTCTTTTTTCTTGTTTTTCGATGGTTCTTGGATTGTTTTTTGTGCGGTGAGGCCGTCAAATCATGACGATCTCCACCGGCCATAGATGAAATGAAATCTTTTGAGGATAAAATGAAAAGAATGATAGCCAACATAGAATTCAAAAAATCAAACAACGATTCCAAACATCATTAAAAAATGAAATAAAACAAATACAAAATGACAAAAAAATATTCGTGAAGGCTGACAAAACCAGTAATTACTACAAAATGGAACCAAACGAGTACTCACAACTTCTTGATAAAAACATTCAGAAAAACTACAAAAAAGCTGATAAAACCATACACAACAACATCCGAAAAAAACGAAAAAAAAGAACTCGTACACCACATAGATCTAGGTGACAGGGTGGAAACAACAGCAATAAAAGAAGCCTTCATAACCCTTAAAGACCATAAACCCAATTTCCACAACAACCCAACATGTAGACTAATAAACCCATCTAAATCTGAACTGGGCAAAATAAGTAAGAAAATCTTAGAAAAAGCCATAAAAAAAAACATAACATCAAACACTGAATACAACCTCTGGAAGAACACATATGAAGTTATCCAATGGTTCAAAAAAACTTAACAAACAGAAGAACACAGTATTCATCACATTCGACATAGTAGACTTCTACCCATCCATAGATGAAGAGCTACTCACTAAAGCTCTGAAATTTGCTAATAAACACACAGACATAACAGGTCAGAAATGGAAATCATTCTTCACACCAAGAAAACTTTACTCTACAGCAGAAATGAAACATGGATCAAGAAAACGAATAAAAACTCAACATTTGATGTGACCATGGGATCGTACGACGGTGCCGAAACATGCGAACTGGTCGGACTGTTTATGCTATCCAACATCCAAAAACAACTCGGAAAGCAAGTCGGACTGTACAGAGACGACGGCCTCGCCGCGCTAAACAACAATCCAAGAACCATCGAAAACAAGAAAAAAGAACTATGCAAAATTTCCAAAACAAAACTTAAAAATCACCATCGAAGCAAACAAAAAGGTAGTGAACTACTTAGACATAACACTTGACCTCAACACCACATATATAAACCATACAGAAACCTAATGACACACCCATTTATGTAAACATCAATAGCAACCACCCACCATCTATACTAAAAACCATACCCAATGGCATAAACAAGAGATTATCTAATCTGTCACATAATGAAAGAGTATTCAACAACGCAGCAGCAGAATACCAAGAGGCATTGCAAAAAAGTGGTTACTACAAATACAACCCAGATAACAACATGAAAAAAAACAAAAAAAGTAGGAAAGGAAAATCACATGGTACAACCCTCCATATGATGGACGAGTAAAAACAAACGTAGGGAAAGAATTTTTCAAAATTTTGACAGCATCCTTCCCAAAAGAACACAAATTGTCCAAAATATTCAACAAGAACACCATCAAACTATCATATTCATGCATGCCTAACCCTTAAAAAATAACTGATTCATCCAACAAAATGAAAAGCAACGCAGCAAAGAAGGGCGAAGAAAGGAAATCCTGCAATTGTACTAAAAAAGAACAGTGTCCCTTAAGCAACAAATGCCTCTATAACAACACTGTATACCAAGCCACTGTGACATCAGAAAAATGAAAAAGAAACATACATAGGGATCACTGAAAATCACTTCAAAACCAGGTATGCAACCATAAACAGTCATTCAACAAAGAAAAATATAAAAACCAAACAGAACTGAGCAAATATATTTGGAGACTTAAAGACAAAAAAATAAACTATAACATATCCTGGAAAATCATAAAAAGAGCATCACCATTCAATAACATTTCAAAAAGATGCAACCTATGTTCAACAGAAAAATGGTTAATACTATGCAAACCACACTTAGCAACTCTATATACTAAAGTAGAAATAGTAAACAACTGCAGGCACAAATGGAAATTGTTGTCAGCAAACGCACCCTGAACTGTAAACAACCTGAAAAAACCGAACAACACGTGCAGCCAATCCGCACGTGCAAACAGTGACATTGGCCCATAAAACACCGGCAGTAGACGACCCAAAACCATCCTGAGGAGAGCCAGCGCTCGAAACAGATCTGTCGATTTTAAAACTTCATTTTACCATCCTATTTTTAACAGATGTTTGCTCCCCAAGGGGTTGAGCACTTTAAGAATTTTATTAGGCATTTTAGTGGTATTCTTGATATATATATATATATATATATATATAACCAGGAGTTATATGTTAGTGAGCTTCCTCCGCATTGGAGATGGTTTCCTGTTTTAGAGACTATAAGCTTGCTGAAGGTTCATTTTGAGAAGCATTTATTATTCCCCATTCACCCACTCAAGCACATACTGTCAGGTAGGCAGAATCATCTAACACTGCAGATATGAAGGCTTATCACCCCCCCCTATTTTCTACAATCTGAGACATAAGAGCAAGCTTTGTTTTCAATTCAATATTTCTTGCAGTCATTGCAACACCTAGCTGCTCCGTAAGTTGCTGGAATGGTGCTCGGTACTTATCCTTAGAATTTATTGTTTTATTATATATATATATATATTATAAAAACAGTCAAAGTAGATAAAAATCCAAACAAACAAGATTAAAATATCCCAAATTTTCGGCTTTAATCGCCTTCGTCAGGGGGTACAGACTGTAACAGTAAAACGCTCGCATTCTCCACCCTAAGATCCTGAACACAAATCACTAACATATGTAGCAGGGAAAAGGCACCTTAATAAAAATGTTTAATTTAAAATAAAACGTTGAGTATAAAACATTTCATCAATAGGAAACATAAACTTAGGATGGGAGTGAAGGGTGAGGGGGCCACGGATTGACAATAGGTTGACCATAATTTAGATTGCCACCACAGACCACGATCTTGACATATGCAACGTGAGAGAGCGAGAGCGAGCGAGAGAGAGAGAGAGAGAGAGAGAGAGAGCGTGCATGGGGTCGGGGTGGGTGGGTGGGGATTCGACGTTAGGAGAGGCAGCAAAAGAAAAACTTCCACCAGGTGCCTGCTTCATGGGGAGTGGAGAAAAGGAGACCATGCACGAGAACCATTATTCTTCCGAGTTATGTACATGCTCACAACACACCAAACGCACGAGCGCCTACATAGAACACACACACACACACACACACACACACACACACACACACACACAGAGGACGGGGCAATGATACGAATATTGTCGAACATTGTAGTTAAAGGGGGGTGGGGGGACGGGGCGAGAGGGGGGGGGGGGGGGGGGGGGGGGTTGACGGATGAAGAAAGAGCGAGACAAACAGACAGACATAGAGACAGAGAGGCAGAGAGAGAGAGAGAGAGAGAGAGAGAGAGAGAGAGAGAGAGAGAGAGAGGGGGGAAGAGGGACAGATAGACATCTATACAGACAGACATTATATATATATATATATATATATATATATATATATATATATATATCTCTCTCTCAATATAATAATTGATATAGGAGGAACAAAAGTGAACTTCATAAGGCTTAACTTTCCTACAAATATCAGGTGTCCCTGTGGCTCAGTGGTTAGTGCGCGAGTCATTAAGTGGAAATGAGCATGTCCAGAGGGGCACGGGTTCGAATCCCAGCTGTGGCTCTTCCCAAGATGGGAAAAAAAAAAAAAAAAGGGGCAGCAGAGGGACATCCGGAGTCATGAACCGGGTGTGGCCCAACCCCCCTAGAGTGTCAGGAGATAAGGGCGAAACACTTGCTTGAAGGGGGCTTCTCTTCTGAGGACTCTCTGCTGCCACGCTCTCCACGAGTTTCTTTCTACATATATATAAAAAAATTTTATATATATATAGAAGGGATAGTAATGATAATAATGATAGTGGAAGTAATTATAATAAATAACTAGATGAATAAAATGAAAGTAACTATAATAAAAAAGAAAAAAATCAAGTGAATAAGATAAATGATTTTTTGTTGTTGTTGTTGTTGTTGTTGTTGTTGTTGTTGTTGTTGTTGTTGTTGTTGTTGTTGTTGTTGTTGCTGCTGCTGCTGTTGTTGTTGTTGTGTATGTGTGTGTGTGTGTGTGTGTGTGTGTGTGTGTGTGTGTAGGCTAGCTGGTAGGTAAGTATGGGGGGAGGGGTGTGGTATGAATGCTGTCTTTTAAACAAGAAAGTAGGATTTTTTTTTCTTTTCTTTTCTTTTAACAAATACGCACACATGAGTCACTTCTAGTCTATGGAGATGACGTGACGATTTGATTTGAAGATTCAGTCTGTGATTTCACTCTTTTTTCAGTTCTGACAGAAAAAAGGAGCAATGCCAAAAGTTGCAAGATATCTACTTTTGGTTTCCCACATCGATAGTTCGTCGCAATCGAGGAATATGGAAACACTGACTGCAAACAGTTTCGCGTTGTCTTCAGCAGATCGGAAACTGTGATGATCGTTGATGGCATGAATCGTCCACAACACTTCAGCTTTCAATACATCTGTCCCACTTGCTGTTATTGTGGATTGGCTGACGATTCTTCCTGAGGAAAGGGTCTGACCCAATGTTGATGAATTTGATGATTGCCAAACGAATTCCATAAGACTAACGACCAGCCTACTCGCTTTTTCCAATTCCTAGTATTTTTTCCTCTTTCCGTGACTTGTAACCGCCGATTCGCCCATTGTCCGAACATCAACGGTCTTTTTGCATACTTTACAGAAAAACGCATGTTTGTTGTCTCTGCATTCAGTGATCCAGCTTCAATATTCTTCCTTCTGTAGCCACAACGGATCAAATGCGTAATTTCCCTTAGGCATGATGACAGACGCAACAGTATCGGACTTCGCCCAAGATGAGTGAGCATGGCGCCCTTTGTCGGAAGTCGAACTGCGCATGCGCAAACAATAACCGACTATTGAATTGCTTCCCTTTGCTTGAAAAGCAGACGACACGCAAAACGATTCGAGAGGCGAAAATCGATCTCCGAAGTCTCGTTCGCGTTTGTTCTCCGATTCGTCTTCAAATGCTTACAGTCAGTTTTTGTTCCGAAAACGATTTTTAAGGGGATTTCAAGGGATGGTAGGGATATCTGCAGTTTTCAAGGGTTTTCAAGGGCCTTTTTGACCCTGTTGAAATTTAAAGGGTTTTCAAGGGTCTTCAAGGGGCGTACGAAGCCTGACTTTGTTGAAAATCATAGGCAGTGACAAAATTTAAGGACTTTTTAAAGACCTTTCAGTAAAAGCCTGATTTTCAAAGACTTCAAGGCGTTGAAAAGTATGCCCCCAAAATTAAGGACTTTTAAGGACTGTGCGAACC
Source organism: Conus betulinus (assembly GCA_016801955.1). NCBI lineage: Eukaryota > Metazoa > Mollusca > Gastropoda > Neogastropoda > Conidae > Conus > Conus betulinus. Next base: position 138,786 of record JADBJO010003714.1, read on the forward strand.
CTGTTCTTCACCTTTTAAAAGATAAGAATGGGTATAAAACGAGTGGCCTGTGTGCAAATGGCACACAAGACTGTTTCATCTTTACAGCTGCCTCTGGAACATGGTAAAAACTCTTTCAGGTCTGGACGGATTTTGAATAGTTTGTTCTCCGTCTGTGACTTCCATTCGTCTTGCCAGAGGTCTCTGACGTAAGCCTGTGTTTTGAGTTTCAAATCAGTGTGAGGAACAGAGAACCTGCTCAACTTTTCCTCTGTGTGGTACTCTTGGCAAGCTGATTAACCACCTCGTTGCCTCGAATGCCCACATGGCTGGGAACCCAAGCAAAAACTATGTTGTATCCGAAATGACATGCATTTGAGCATAATAAATCTTGCTGAAAGAGGGATGGTTGGCAGCTCTGAGTAATCATTGAAAGTTATCACTTACTGTGAAAAAAGTCAATGTGGTCAAATTCATAGTATGCCGTAATTTCATCTAGCTTCATTCTTCAGTAACTTCTTCAACAGGGAATATGTTGCATCAGAGTTTGTCCTTCTGCCACATTAAACCTGTAATTGCTGACAAAGTGCAAACATTAAAATTTACACATAGAAATCTGAAATCAAGGTGATTGCATACTCCTTGGTAAGAGCTACAAAAAAAATCAAACAAACCTTTAAAAAATCTGTTTAGGATCAACAACCATGCAAAATTTTTAAAAAATGAAAGAAAAACCCCACTGAAACCAAACACTTTCTCTTTACACAACTGTCACAAAGCTGCTGGCAGTTAACCAAAGCCATAAGCAACATGCAAAATATTTCAATCAAAACTCCCAAACCATACCTTGAAGGCAATGGTCTCGTACGGTTCTGCAGCAAACAGTAAATACTGCCAACGACGATCTGGGGGCTCCACTTTCTGTTCATAGGCAGCCATGAAACGGTAGCGAGGATAAGATGGTCCACATTTCTGGATAGTCTATCTGTAACATGATTTTATGTGCATGGAGGACCCTTTTCACAGAAACAGAGAAACCAACACACACACACAAATCCAAGTACTTATACCCATTTGAAACTGACTTGTCTCAAGTAAAAAAAAATTTGAATTCATTCATACCATTTCAAAGGCCAGTAACTCTGTTGTTTTGACCTATAGCAGATGACGTATCGGTGAGATCGTCCATCTGAACTCCGACACTGACTTGACACTGACCGAATTTAAGAAAATAAGTGATTGCTCGTTCTTCATTTTCATTATCCTGAACATTATTTACCTTGCCTGAAGAAGGCCTGAGGTTGAAGCACATCATGTTTTGTCTTGTAATTTGTTTGTCTGTGTTAACCAGCAGATTTACTTTAAATTCCTTGTAAAATTTGTTTCAATTTCCGCCTGCAGTTGCCTCATTTTGAAACTAACTTTTTATTCAAATCCTTACTTTAACTAAATCTTTTCTTGTACACATATTTACTCTATTCATTACTAAGCATATGGAAGAAAGGGACAGATGACAGACAAGATCATTTCAAATGGTAAGAGTGATGCAAAAGAACAGAAAAATATTGTAATTTCACATTCTAGAAAACTGTGAAAATCAATAAACACACGATGTCTGTTGACAGTCTAAAAGCTGATATTACCAACCTGAAACAACAGACTTTGCTGGCCAGATTCTGGGTCCCGCTGCTTTGTTACTGCAAACACATGAAATTACCTTAATTAATAATAAAACTAACTATTCAACATCATGATGATATCAAGAATTATGCTTCTGCCAAAATTAGCACACAAAAAAAAAAAAAAAAAAAAAAACCACTGGGAAAAAAAAAAAAAAGAAAAGAACACACACACACAAACCAAGAATAATGGAAAGTAAAAGTCACCAAACATATGTCCACTTTCATTTTTTTTTTCTTACTGCATGAATTTGTTCATGTCTCCCTTTTTTAAAACAATCTTACTCCCTTTTTTTAAAACAATGTTCAAGTCCAAAGCTGTGCATGTTAAAATACTCTGAAACCCATATTCACAATAGTCATCTTCTCTGTCCCCCACCCCTACACACCTGTGTATGAAGCAATTCAAGATACTTTTTTTTTTTGCGTACGCAGGCTCATACTCCTGCTGACACTCCCTGTATAGACAGGCAGGGATTAATCCTATCTACCCAACAAAAGGAGTGGAGTTTTTGTGTGTATGACGGTTTTTTTTAACCCGCCATTAAGGCAGCCATACTCCATTTTCCGAGGAAGGTGCATGCTATGTATAATGTGTCATCCATACTAACGGCCAAACTGGCCTTCTCTTCTGAAAGTTGGTGATGGGATTTTACGTGTGTGCAAGATGTTAGGCGTGTGTTCACACACACGGAACCTCGGTTTATAGTCTCCTTTGAAAGACTGTATGGGAAATGGAGTCAGAACCAATGTTAACTCCAAAGGAAAAATCCCCCTGTACCGAAACGGCCGGTGGGAGATTCGAACCCACAACCCCAAGATAACGAGTCCGGCGCTCTACCAACCGAGCTATTCCAGCCCCAATTCAAGATAAAAGAGCCAAGTGAAGACATTACTGAAGATGACTGCAGGTTCTAGAACTGATCAAGCGAGCAACAGCTTCAAGTTCTTTTTTCAATATTTAATTTTTTGGCCGTCTCATCTGCGCCACCTCAGTACTCTCACACCACTCAATCTGACTCAGTTGAGGACAGTACTTCTCTGGGTCCTACTGGCGCCTTTGGGTTTATGTTTTTCTTATCCACCTCATTCCTCTCACACCTTCATTCTGACTCCCCCATGTAGAGCCAGGTTTGTTCCGTCGCATCCCTAGCATCATAGCCCACAGGCAACAACATCGAGTCATCATAAGGCAACATGGGCATCAAACCACCTACACATATACAGATACTTTAAGTGTTGGACAGGGAACTGATAACTCTCAAAGTAATTCATCCATTAAGAGAATGAAATTAGACTGTGTGGTTCTAGTCTTCCCACTGAAATTTGACTGTGTAGCTCCAGTCTTCCCATGTGAAATTCAACATACTCAACTCTGAGCACAATGACTCTGAGCCTATGACAAAACATCTAACAAATATATGTCTCTGATAAGATCCAAACCATCAACTTCCCAGCATGTGACACAAACCACTGCTCTATGGAGAATGGTCTCACTTCAAACTTTAATCCTGTTACAAGGAAATCCGGCAAGTCTCTTTCAATTGCAACAATGCTATGAAGCTTCTGACTGTAAGACTGGTATGCCAACATGGTCTTTGGCCTCCTGATGTGAAACTCTGCCTTTGTAACAGCGAAAGATGAAATGGTTAAGTTGCCCAGGGTGCATCTGATCTATAACATGCCGCAGTTGCATGGGATATGGATGGCAAAATAAATAATCAGGAGCAGCCTTAGTTTCATATCATCTGATTTTTTACCTGAGACTGAAGATGCCCAGATGCAGGAGTAAACCCAGAAGCAACAACAGCAATGCTAACCGATCCAGACTCCCAAACAGAGATGGCAAAAATTCCCCATAAACTTTTCATGGTTGGTGGCCGAATAGTCAGAGTTTCTTTAACAGCATGATCACTTCTTCAGCCCTCAGGAGAATGAAAAGCACCGAGTACAAGTACATGATACCAAGATTATAGGAAGGTCTCTTTTGTTTAAAAACAGACAGTACTGAGATAGTGAGTAAAAATAAAAGAAAAGCACAAGTGGGATATTCTTTGCATGAAAGAAACAAACAAACAAAAACATTAATGAATTAAAAGCAGGAGAGTCAATATCTCCACACAAGACAGCAATATATTTTTGGTACTGGCAAATTATTTGGGAAAGCTATACTTCAAGTGTGCTTCTTTCTACAGGAATTTCTTAATTTCTTCAAAAATAAAAACAGACAATTCATTTTGACACTTTTGAAATTGTTCAGCTAACAAAAACTGTCACAAATCAGCACAAAACAGAGAAAAAAGTAAGACAAAGCTGACCTTTGTATCCAGGGCGACCAATCTTAACAAACTTCCTGATGTCCACTTTAGGTCGCTCTGGGGCAGGCTGGGCTGGAGCCTCTTGGGCCTCTTTAGCTGCTCTCCGTGCTCTGAACAAACAAGTCAATCCATGTCACCATACAGCAACTCATCACAGAAATATGCCGTTCATCTCTCCGCTCTCTTTTTCATCAAGGGCAGATGAGGAGGTGTGGCATTGGGAGAAGAAAAGGTAGCATTAAAAGGATGGGTTGGAAAAATTGAAGTTAGTCACGCCTCTACTTTTCCTTTTTCTTTTGTTGACAGTAAGGGTACAAGAATATGCATAGCAAAGCAGGAACAAACTGATGAAATGATGTGAAAATATTCTTTCTGGTTAAAATACAGTATGGAAATGAAGAGGATCAAGTAAAAAGACATGAAGAATGGCAAGAGCAGTCAGCAGCTAACTACAGATTCCCTGCCCATAAAAGAGTAAAAAAAAAAAAAAAAATTGAAAAAAAAAAGTCTCCCTAAAATTACTGAAAAACAAGGACATCTTAAGTATTACACTGATTCTAAACGGCAATAAACCCACAAGTTGTAGAGCTATTTCATACATGTGCTTGTGATGTCCATTTTTGACTTGAAGCTGAAAAACACAATCTGATATGACAAATTTTATACCAAAACAGTGTCATCTGCTACTTTGAACAGAAGTATGTGATCAGTTTTCATGAAAATGGATCTGTGGAAAACCCGCACAAACATGGAAGGTGACCAAAAGTTATAACGCATGGTGAAGCCAGACTTCTACATTCTGTTAGAAACAATTGTCAGAAAACCTTGAACGAATCAACAGCCAAATTCAACCATGGGAATATAACTACCTTTCACTGTACAGTCCAGCTTATTTTGCACAGGCATGGAATATACAAATGTTTTGTCCAAAAAGAATATGTGTGTATCTGAGAGGTGAATGAAAAGAAGCGTTTGAGATTATGTTTGAAACAGCGACATTGGAAAATACCATTCAGTGACACAAAATCATCCTGAGGTGTGAAAGGGGGCATCAACAGTGCAGCAAGGGTTTGGCTATGGTGTGCAGTTGTATTTCCGACCTGGTGTGAAGATTTTGTGCATGACTGAAGGAAATGTGAATGCCGCAAACTATATCTATTCTGGAAAACACCTTCTAGCCAGTGACTGACATAACGCCTTGAAACCTCCTTGCCAGTGATAAATATGTCATAATACACAACTAAGCTACAGTACACCCAAAATAAAAAAGGAATTCTACCATAACCACTGCAGTCACCAAGACGCCAATAAAGGAACAGTATGTTCAATTTAGACTGATACAAATACTGTTTATAGTAACAAACCATACACCACCTTAACACAGCAACTGCTTAGTCTCATCTGCCATATGATTTAAACGTCTCTTTCAATAGTCTCTGCAAAATTAGCACATTATTAATCGAGACAGACAAGAAGCTGCTTGGATTTTTGTCCCTAAATTAAAGCATTACATTGTGTTTTCAAAAGTCAAAGCACAAATTCCCTGCCACCCCACCCATCCCCCCAAATCAGATCTCTATAGGTCAGTTTTCCTTGCTGCATAATTCACTGTGCTGACCTGCAGAACTGTTACAAAGAAAGGGAGATTACTGCTTGAAAAAAAATCAAGACTGTCTCTTGACTTGGGGAAACTGAAATCCTTAATAGATCTAGTTGCAAAGTGAAACGACTGCAGGCGGAAATCTAAACAAATCTTAAATAAATGTTAAGAGGACCCTGAGGTGTACTATTCGCTGGGGAAGAGGGGGGTGCAGATATGAACCACTTGGTTATGTCAAAGGACATGCCCAGGAACTGGAATTGCGACGGGGAGAGGTCTCACTTCTCCTTGTTGCACACAAACCCCAAGTCTTGACCGAGGTCTAGAACCTGGAGAGCTTGTTGGGAGCACAGAGTGCTGGAGGAGGCTAGGAGAATCCAAACATTGAGGTAGGCTTTAAGGCAGATTCCCCTCTCCCAAAAGTGCATGCCCAGTCCCTCCAAATGAACCAAAGATACTTCCTCAGTTCCTGTCCCTCGGGTAAAACAGGAGGTGGAATTAGGTAGGAGGTGCATCTTTCAGGTTGATGAATACCGTCCAGTCACCCAGGTGCATGGCATCATGGATTGACATGGGGTTTCCATTTGAAAATGGAGGTTGCAGAGGAACCTGTTCAGGGGCAAGAGGTCCAGAAAGGGCCTCCAACCCCCAGCAACTTTGGGGATCACACAAAAATTCAGCCATAAAAGCCCAGAGAGAAATGGGAAATGACTTCCTCTGTGGCCCCTTGGCTAAAAGCGAAAGGACCTTCTGGACTAAGGCCTGAGAGGCCAGGGGATCCCGAGGAGCGAACGAAGGAGGAAAGGGCATGAGAAGGGCCTTTCTTGTACCCCATGGAAAGCGACACCCCGACCCTATCACTCGCAAGGCCCACTGACTTGCCGGAAGCCATTCTCAGGCACTGAGGTGCCAGAACAGACTGGCCACGGAATTCCTTTGACTAGTTTGAGGGGAGATGGCCCCAGGTTGGGGGGGTCAGTCACTGGGGGTAAGCCGGCTGATAAGAGACAGACTTTTGGCCCAGAGATCAGGTATCCGATCCACCTTTGGCAGGTTGCCTAGCCCTAGCCCCTTTGTGTCCAAAGGATCTACTGGCCTTGGCCAGTGGAGAGCCTGGAAAGTGGTCGCCGGAGCAGGGCACTTCGCCACGGGGCGGGAGGGAGGGGATTGGATAAAGGGCATGATGGCAGATGGGTCTGTGGACTGGCAAAGAGGTAAGGACTCCGGAACTCCAAGTCTGGGTCCTTAAGGGCGGATACCAGACCTCCCAAAATGATGTCCATCACTGAAACCACCTCCAGCCCTTTCCTAGGAGCCTCCCCCCAATGTGCAAGGCATCACTCCGGAAGAGACTTGCCGTGGTTGAGAACCAGACCTCTCCAAAAAGGCGAGGTCCTCTTGGGAAAGGGAGAGATGGGAGTCTGGGATAGACTCACCAACCATAAAGGCCTTCTGTGAAAAGGGGAGCTTTAGAGAAACTTCCCACACACTAATAAATCAGCTAATGCTCCAGGGAAATCAGGCACAGAACCAGGTGGAATGTCCTGCGCCTCCCTGCCTCCAACCTTGATTTGTGCTCTCCTCATAGAGTCGACTACTATGCCTGGCTCTTTTAAAAGAGAGTTGGGAGGGCTGAGGGAGGTAGTGCACCCAAGGCAAGCTCCACTGCTGATGGCCAAGGAGCCCTGGCCTCTTGCGAGGTAGACACGGCTGCGGGCACATACGAGGTCTGGTGGGCCTCCCGAGTCATGAAAGGAGAAGGAAGAGGGTACGTATCCTCATCCTCTGACTCTGAGTCTGCCAGCTCTGCACCGCAGGCACAGGAGGTGACCGACCTCAGTGTGGGTGTGCGTGGGGGCAAGCCCGACAGACCTCCGTTGATTGATTGGAGAGAACCCTTGGAGAGGGATCTGCCACCATGTGGGCTAGAAGGGCAGGCAAAGAGCTGGAGTACCGGCCAAAAGCCTTGGAAACCCCTGGGCAGGGGACTGAGGAAGTCCCATGGCTGAGAAATGCTGCCATTGAGCCATGTGAGGGGCCCATAGTGCCCAAGGCTAAGGGCTCTGCCCCAACGAAGACGGGGGCTGAAGCTGTGCCTGCTGGCCCAAGCCGGCATAGGGGGACCCTGAGAGGCCAGCCTGTTGCGATTGCCTGGTAACTGCCAAGGAAACCATGCATTCTGTCTTAAATAAGAAACAGAGGTAAGAACGGGGGTGAAGCCAGACAAAGGCAGAGGAAGGGAGACAACCAGGGGCTGATTGAGCATCAGACACCCATAAAGCTGTTTCCCATGATGTATACAGCAGAACCTCAGCTTAGCTGCTTGGAGCATACAAGGCTAACGGGAAATAGCCGCCAAGGAAAGAGGAATTTGGGCCCTTTCAGGGTTCTTGTCTGTATGGACTTCCTTGTGTATGGGGCAGGGATAGCAAACCCCTGTCGCTTATTAAATTAGTGAGCCACGATACAGTATGTATAATTAAAGATTAATTTTCCCAAGGACAAATGAGGACCTTCACACATACTTCTTGAATTCTTCAATTTTATTGGAGCAGAGACTGTTAACACTTTCAAAAACTTTCTTGATAAACACTGGATACACCTTATGTTTCAAACAAATCATTGACTAGCATTTTTAGAAACCACGCATGTGCTTTATAAAACTGCGAATATAAGACCAAAATATTTCTCGCTAAAACTATGACATTATCTTCATTGAGTAGGCTAAAGGTTGAATATGCCTAATATACCACCAATATGATATGATATGACATCAAAGTCTCTAAGTCTAACCCAACCAAGTACATTTCCTGCTATTCCACAAGACTCCAATTTCTTAACTTAAAGAGTCTTTCTTGTGATACTGAATCGAATGGTTTTCTAAAGTCTAATCACAATATATCTATATTATCTCCTTCATCTGTCTCTTTTGTGAAGTCTTCCATCACTTCTAGAAGTTCAGTCACACAAGATCTTTTTGTACAAAATCCATGTTGGCACTCAGCATATAATTCATTTTCTGTCATATGTTTAACAATAGCCTCCCTAATAAATGATTCTAAAATTTTGCATATAATGCATGCTAAACTCACTGTAATTCCCTGGGCCCGTTCTCGTACTTTTTTTTTAAATACTGGTATACCTGTACCTGTTTTCCAATCTGCAGTGAAGTTTTCTTTCCTAAAAACATCTGCCATCTTCATTTTCATGATTTTGATGGTTCCATAATGTATAAAAAGGTACTATCATTTCTTCAACAGATTCAGTAAAGACTATATAAAGTGGGAAGGCAATCTCCTCATTTAACTATTTTAGTAGTCTTAATGGAATGGCCTTAGGACCACATGCCTTATTAGGGTCAGAGATTGAAGTTTCTTTTTTTTGCACTCCTTGTTCTTATAGAGAACATGGAGTACCTTTAGAAATGGGAACGAAGAAATGCTGTCTGTGTCTGTCCGTCCATCCGTCCATGGTCAAAATGTGTTACACTCGCTCCAGACAAAACTACTGGGCCGACCTTTCTGAAAATTTGTAGGTATGTATGGGTCAAGGATGATGCCCGATGTTTTAGTTTACCGTTATAGCCGTTACTAACAGCTGTAATGGCCTGTAACGGTTTTTCTTCTTTATGGAATATCTCAGAAAGTACTTGGCCGATCTTTCTGAAAATTTGTAGGTATGTTCATTCTGGGTCATGAATAATGCCAGATGTTGTAGTTTACCATTATAGCCGTTACTACAGCTGTAACGGCCTGTAACGGTTTTTTTCTTCTTTTTGGAATATCTCAAAAAGTACTTGGCCGATCTTTATGAAAATTAGCGTACGTTCATTATGGGCCTTTGATGATGCCCAATGTTTTAGTTTACCCCATTATAGTGTTACTAATGGCTGCAATGGCCTGTAACAGTTTTCCTTCTTTATGGAATATCTCTGAAAGTACTTGGCTGATCTTTGTGAAAATTTGTAGGTACGTTCATTATGGGTCATGAATAATGCCCAATGTTTTAGTTTACCGTTATATCTGTTGTTACTAACGGCTGTAATGGCCTGTAACGGTTTTTCTTCTTTATGGAATATCTCCAAAAGTACTTGGCCGATCTTTGTAAAAATTAGCAGGTATGTTAATTATGGGTCACGGATGATGCCTGATGTTTTAGTTTAGCCCGTTATAGCTGTTAATAACGGCTGCAATGGCCTGTAACAGTTCTTCTTTTTTATGAAATATCTCAGAAAGTACTTGGCGTACATTTCTGTAAATGTGTAGGTATGTTATTTACGGAACACGAATAATGCACGATGTTCTAGTTTACCGTTACAGCCGTTACTAATGGCTGTAACAGCCTGTAATGGTTTTTTCTTCTTTATGGAATATCTCCGTAAGTACTTCAATGATCTTTGTGAAAAGTAGCAGGTATGTTCATTATGGGTCACGGATGATGCCCGATTTGTTTTAGTTTATCCTGTTACAGCTGTTACTAATGATTGTAACAGCCTGTAATGGTTTTCCTTCTTTATGGAATATTTTAAATGGTACTTGGCCGATCTTTCTGAAAATTTGTAGGTATGTTCATTATGGGTCACGAATAATGCCATATTTTAGTTTACCGTTATAGCTGTTACTAACGGCCTGTATTGGTTTTTCCTCTTCATGGAATATCTCAGAAAGTACTTCGCCGATCTTTGTGAAAATTAGCAGGTATGTTCAATATGGGTCACGGATGATGCCTGATGTTTTAGTTTACCCCGTTTATAGCTGTTACTAACGGCTGTAACGGCCCCTAACGTTTTTTCTTCTTTATGGAATATCTCAGAAAGCACTTGGCCGATCTTCTTCTTATGGGTCACGGATGATACCCGATGTTTTAATTTACCGTTATAGCCGTTACTAACGGCTATAACAGCCCATAACAGTTTTTCTCCTTTATGGAATATCTCAGAAAGCACTTTGTCGATCTTTGTGCAAATTTGTAGGTATGTTCATTATGGGTCACGGATGATACCTGATGTTTCAGTTTACCCCGATAAAGCCGTTACTAACGGCTGTAATGGCCTGTAATGGTTTTTCTTCTTTACGAAATATCTCCAAAAGCACTTGGCCGACCTTTGTGAAAATTAGCACGTATGTTCATTATGGGTCACGGATGATGCCCCATGTTTTAGTTTACCCTGTCATAGCCATTACTAACAGCTGTAATGGCCTGTAACGTTTTTTCTTCTTTATAGAATATCTCAGAAAGTACTTGGGCCGATCTTTCTGAAAATTTGTAGGTAAGTTCATTATGGTCACGAATAATGCCTGATGTTTTAGTTTACTGTTATAACCGTTACTATCAGCCTGTAATGATTTTTCTTCTTTATGGAATATCTCCGAAAGTACTGGCCGCTCTTTGTGAAAATTAGCAGGTACGTTCATTATGGGTCATGAATGATGCCCGATGTTTTAGTTTACCCCGTTATAGCCGTTACCAATGGCTGAAACGTTTTTTCTTCTGCATGGAATATCTCAGAAAGTGCTTGGCCGATCTTACTGAGAATTTGTAGGTATGTTCAGTATGGGTCACGAATAATGCTCCATGTTTTAGTTTACCATTGTAACTGTTATTAACGGCTCTAACGGCCTGTAATGGTTTTCCTTCTTTACAGAATATCTCCGAAAGTACTTGGCCGATCTTAGTGAGAATTAGCAGGCATGTTCATTATGGGACAAGGATGATGCCCGATGTTTTATTTTACCGTGTTATAGCTGTTACTAACGGCTGTAACGCCCTGCAACTGTTTTCCTTCTTTATCAAGTATCTCCGAAAGTACTTTGCTGATCTTTCTGAAAATTTGTTGGTATGTTCATTATGGGTCATGAATAATACCCGATGTTTTAGTTTACTGTTTTATCTGTTACTAACGGCTGTAACAGCCTGTAACGGTTTTTCTTCTTCATGGAATATCTCAGAAAGTACATGGCCAATCTTTGTGAAAATTAGCATTATGTTCATTATGGGTCACAAATAATGCCCGATCTTTTAGTTTACCATTATAGCCCTTACTAACTGCCTGTGATGTTTTAGTTTACCATTATAGCCCTTACTAACTGCCTGTAACGGTTTTTTTCTTCTTCACGGAATATCTCCAAAGTACTTGGCCGATCTTTCTGAAAATCAGCAGGTATGTTCACTATGGGTCACGGATGATGCCTGATGTTTTAGTTTACCATTATAGCCATTACTAACGGCTGTATCGGCCTGTAACATTTTTTTTCTTCTTTATGGAATATCTCCGAAAGTACTTGGCCAATCTCTGTGAAAATCAGCACGTATGTTTATTATAGGTCAAGGATGATGCCAGATGTTTTAGGTTACCCCGTTATAGCCGCAACTAACAGCTGTAATCGCCTGTAACGGTTTTGCTTCTTTATGAAATATCTCAAAAAATACTTGGCCGATATTTCTGAAATTTGTAGGTATGTTCATTATGGGTCACGAATAATGCCCGATGTTTTAGTTTACCGTTATTGCCATTACTAACCGCCTATAACGTTTTTTTTCTTATTTATGGAATATCTCATTTGTTCATTATGGGTTACCGATCATGCCCGACGTTTTAGTTTACCATTATAGCTGTTACTAATAAGAACCCATAACGGCTATAAGAACCCATAAGGGTTTTTCTTTTTTATGGAATATCTCACAAAGTACTTGGCCGATCTTTCTGAAAATTTGTTGGTATTATTGGTCATGGATGATGCCCGATGTTTTATCTTACCGTTATAGCCGTTACTACCGGCTATAATGGCCCCTAACAGTTTTCCTTCTTCATGGAATATCTCAGAAAGTACATGGCCTATATTTCTGAAAATTTGTAGATTTCCTTCTTCTTCTTCTTCTTCTCCTGTTGATGACCAACATCATTATGCTGATGACTCTGTTGTATACTTAGGGGTTTGCGACAATCTGCGCTGTGTTTGTCTGGCATAATTTTTATTTCAGCTTAAGGGGTGGGTGGGGAGGAGGGAGTGGAGATGTGGAGGAAGTGGGGGGGAAAGGGGGGTGGGGGGTGTAGGAGGTGGCGGGGGGAGGGAGGGGGGGTGTTGTCGTTGGTGTCATTGATGAGAGGCGAGTCTGAACCTGAAGCGGTGCATGGTCTCCGCCATCACCACCACCTCTGGTAATTTGTTCCACTCTGGGATGGTTCTTGGGAAGAAGGACATTTCTGTGTGTTCATTTTGGGTCACGGACGATGCCCGATGTTCAAGTTTACCGTTATAGCTGTTACTAACGGCCCATAATGGTTTTCTTCTATATGGAAAATCTCTGAAAGTTCTTGGCGTATCTTTCTGAAAATTATAACATGTTCATTATAGGTCACACAGATGATGGCCGATGTTTACCAGAATAGCCATTACTAACGGTCAGCCCAAGATGGTTTTCCCTCTTTATGGAATATATTACGCGTATTCAGGATAAGCTGGGAGTACGTTTATATGCTTTGTTTGCATCTTGTTTTTTATTAATCCCAAAGAAATAACCATGTATTCCAATTAGAGAAGCGAAGGCTCTTTGAGAGTGAAAAAAAAAACTGTCTATATGAGGTTACATGCAACCATCATGGAGAATGGTCAAATTTGCGTGCTGTTAGACTGAGATCAGTAAATGAATTCAGCATACACAACGAAACATACCTTAGCTTACGTGAGACACATGTCTCTCTCATGCCTTTTGCGACGCCATATTTGTGAACTTCCGGTTGTGCATTTCTCAGTTTATTTGTTATACATAAATATGTATGTATTTATTTCCAAATAAAATCGTATGATTTTCCTTTTCGTTGGAATATTATACCTATTATTTGATTCAAAGATTTTTGAAGAAATTAAAAGTTGAAATCCCTGGCTACCGGTGTAACAAACATGGCGGACAAAACATGCCAAGGAAGATAGTAGTAAGGCAGACATTTTCTTTATGAAAGATCTGGTAAAAGTGTCAATTGATGGCATGTGTTAAAGCAGTGAGGCTAGTGCCATTGTTCTATAAATCATTACCAGTTTTTTTTTTCTTCATTGTAGGCATTTTGTGTGCATGATGTCGGTCTCTCTTTTTTTTTTTTTTTTTTTTTTTTTTTTTTTTTTTTAACAACTTGGGATCATTTGCTTATCTTACATTGTGCTTCGAGTAATACAAATATCTTAATTCAATATACGGTAAAGGTCAAGGCAAAGTTCTAATATAGAGGGCCCCCTCCTTCCAAACCTTTCTTGTTTCTGCATATAAACAATGCTGTATGTGATTGAAGGAGATCCTTTTTTTTGTGGAAAGAAGGAAATGTAAAGGGGGGGGGGGGGGGGGGGGGGGGGCTAATTTACAGTAAATTAGGATATTGCACGTAAATACATCACATGTCAGTTGAAAACTAACATTGGGACTGCTTAAAACCTAACATTGGGACTGCAGACTATAGAATCTTTCACAACATATGCAGAAAAGTAAATATTTCATTTGGTCTGTTTCAGTGTTTGTTAATGGAAACAATGGTAGTAATGGATTTTGGCCCTGAAGGTGGCTTTTGTCTGATTCATTTGTATTTTGTTTGTAAATTTTGCAATCATTCATTTCATCTTTGCTATGTTAATGTGTAACACAGATATGCTGTGTATATAAAATACTGTGGGTATTTACACTCATGTCACTGGATATTAATGTATTATTATCAAACTGAAACTGTAGGTGTTTGTGACCATAATATGGGAAAATGGTTTGTGAACATGGAAAACAATTAATCAACAAAGTACACTTTCTTTTTAAATTTCAGAATGAAAATTTATTCCACTAATAGATATTAATCAAACAAAATCATACAAACAAAAGCACAGCATAAGCAGTGTCATAGATGGTGTGCACTCAATGCATGAAGATAAAACTACAGACAATTTTTGGTATGGTAGCCTATTAGTGAAAATTATCATAACAATAGCAGTTCCTCTCAGAATACAGCATGCTTGTTTTCATTCTGCTGCTGATCTGGTCTAACTGCTCAAATTTTCTTCAAAGATTAGTAGAATTATGTGCATTAATGATCAAAGAAAAATCATGTTACAGTATGAAAGGTGATCAAGCTGACAAACTGTGCTGAAAACTTTACTCATGTGCCATTTTGTTTTAATGTTAACCTTAATGAAATGACACTGAAGCAGAGAATCAAATCTTATGCCAATCTAGAATATACTGTCTTCAGATACTTCAGTCTCTCACCATTAAAAAAGGACATCTTAAATATATTTTATCATTGTTTTATAGAATCAGTGTTGTCCTTTGGTTTTTTATGCTGGTTTGGAAATCTTAGTGTGAAAAACAAAAACATTCTAATCAGAGTGGTGAATACATGGGGAAAGATTATTGGCAAAAAACATGAAACAGCTAGATAAATTGTATGAATGTCATGTCATTTGTCACACAAAAAGCTGTGAACATTGCTGCCGGCAGTTCTCATGTTCGTTATAAAAAACTACAATGTTCTACCCTTAGGACGAAGATTCCAAATTCCAAAATTCAAAACAAATAGAAAGTTCTGAAAACAGTTTCATTCCCAATTCCAGCAAACTCATGAGTCAAAACTGAACTTGCAGTACAATATGGTTCAGAAAGCTTCCTTTTTTTTTTTTTTTTTTCTGTCCCAACCTCTGCGCCACCTCAGAGGCAGTGCACCCACACCGCTCATTCCGACACCCTGTCCACAGCCACGGCCCGGTCGGCCCCGCCACAGCCCTGGCACTGGCAATCCACAGGCAGCAGTCAATGTCAAGTCGTCAAGAGGCAACCCACCAGAGGAGACACTGCACGGCTGCCGAGTCACTTCAGTGGTGTTCAGTGGCGCCTGTTCTGATCTAACATACGCAGGACACCACCTACTAAGCCCCCTACTGACGACAATAATTGCTTAGTCACGGAGCCGGCGCGAGTGAGCTCTCCCTCAGCAGGGCGCCACCACGTCCGTCCGACGACAGCCCCCATGAAATCGCTGATGCCGGTGACCCCGACGGAACCAAACCAAGGCCACAGATGTGGAGAGGACATCAAAACTGAGGTCACCATGTGAGCAGGGCATGAAGGGCCACAGAATTTGAGACTTTTTTTTTTTTTTTATGCTGATCGATGAGAATGAGGATGATTATGATGATGCTACGGATTTCCATTTCGGTCTGAGACTACATGACAGGGCTGTACTCTGCGCTTCCTCTCATAATATATCCCGGCGTCAACCAGGCCTGAGAGATACAGACACCTGCAGTGTTGGTCAGGAAATTTGAGCAACACTCTCAGAAACGCATCCATTAAGTGGATGAAACTCGACTGTGTGGACCCAGTCTTCCCAACTGAGTCCGCAGCAAACTCAGCTCTGGGTAGGAGCCGGTCGGGGCAGAAAAACCCACATGACTTCTGATGGGATTCAAACCCACGACCTCCCAGCCGGGAGTCCGTGACGCTAACCACTTCGCCACGGCGGCTGGTATGGTTCAGAAAGCTTGTTCATGTATATATGTGTGTGTGTATATCATTCTGTGTGACTGGGAGGGTAGGCTGATGGGTGGGTATGATTCCTGATTTGTGATTTGTTGAATATTGATCCATAGACATGTTTGTATGGCCACTCTTAGTTTCTCTTTGGAGATGAAGTGTTCTTGAATTGACTTGACTGAACTTAAATTCAAATGATTCAGTCAAGGCTGCATGAATTGAGTTTTCCAGATAGTGCACAAACACAGTATAGTATGCATATATATATAGTTTTCACAAATAAATGCACAATAATTCACATCAAACCCAGTGAACCCAGATGAACCAAGATTTTGCTTGAGTAAATTGACAGACTATGAAATAAGTTGTCAGAGTATTGAATTTGGTTACCAGTTAACATTTGTCCCATTCTTAATGTTATGGACATTAATGTAATTCAGATTTGGTGCTCCTCCAAACTATATTAACACCTATTGCAACATAGCACCAATTTGTTTTTGTGACTAGCCAGCCATTCAGATTTGTACTTATACATTCAGGTAGTGTTCTGAACCGACATATTTAACAGTGATATTTTTTTATGCCATTTGTAATGCCAGCTCAGAGAAAGTGGTTTCTGTCTGACAGCAGTTTTATCAATCTAGCATGTGACCACATGTCTGTCCCACTGCAGCCAAACCTTTTCTCAAGAAATGTTTGATGCCAATGGATATTGCATACGGATAACTTAAAAACTCTGTGTTTTGATTCAGTCCCTGATGTAAAATGCCCATATCTTGTCTGCAATACAATGTCCATGTCTTTTAATCAACACGAAAAGGCCATACAAATGTTTTGCAGACTGTAAGCATGCTATGGATGATCTGTCTGTGCTAGTTTCATGCGGTCATTCCGTTTGTGAAAGAATGCAATGGTCATCTTTTACTGGTCTGTGTTCAATACCTCCCAGTTCATCCGCAGATGATATCCGACAATCCCTAAGGAAGGGAAAAAAATTTATATTTTATGTCCTTGATGATTTCTTCAGGCATATTGATGCCTGGCACAAGATGGAACATTACCTGTATTTTTTTTTCAGACTGATCAAAACGCATACACACACACACACACACACACACACACACACACACACACACACACACACACACACATGCCCATGCACATAGAATTGCTTGCATGTGCAGGATGCAAACCTGTGCTCAAAACACTCTCTCTCTCTCTCTCTCTCTCTCTCTCTCTCTCTCTCTCTCTCTCTCTCTCTCTCTCTCACACACACACACACACACACACACACACACACACACACACACACACACACACACACACATGGACAGAGTTCTGCATGCATATATGGTGCACACACACACACACACACACACACACACACACACACACACACACACACACACACTCACTTACTTACTCGCTGGGAATTGGGACAGAAGTCTTACGTCTCAGTTCCCAGTAATGCCAGAGTTAGTGTTCAGGATGGATTTGGAAGTTTCTGGCTGACATTTATACATCAGTTTTTATGTTTGTGTTAGTGGCACTAGTTGACCAACTCTGTATGGGTGGGTTTGGATGTGCGTGTGTGTTCACATGTTGCTTGTGTTTCATTTCTGTTAATAAGGTGATGCATTTTTCTTTCTTTTTTTTTTTTGTGAGTAATGCTGCACATTAATTGATGGATAGTTACATTTGATGAGATCAGTGTGTTTTCTAGTGCTACCTCGGAAAGTAGTAGGGATGATACATTATACATAGCAAAACTGAACGAATGATGGAAGAAAATTTAGTAGCTGCTGTCGACTGAATGACATGGAAATGACCGAATGAAGCACCAGCAGACAGTTCTTCAATCGACTCAACCAGGTAGTTTTTCAGTCGACTCAACCAGGTAGTCAGCCTGTTATGTCAATGAGCCTGTGGATTATAAAGTGCTTAACTCTGAATTCCATTGTATGTACCACTAACTATGTAACCCTAAGACGTGAGTATTGAAATTGGCTATGAAATACAAAATAAGTGTGATAGGTTTACCTCATTGGTGATGATAAACAGATTATCATTTTCACCACCAAAATTTGAGAACATATCACTAAAGATCTAACTACAGCAAAACTGGACACTTTCATGTTGCAGATGCAGCCTAGAGCAAGACTGAAGTTAACAATGGCATCAGTTCAGGTTACTGTTATCTAACAGTATGTTTCGCAAAGTTCTCCATGGAGGGGGGGAAGAAACACCTGCAAAAGATGCAGAAGCATCTGTTAATATGGAAGAAATCCGACAAAGGCGACTGGGCCTATTCCAGACTTCAGAAAAAGTGCAAAGCCTCAGTGACCAGTACCAAGCTAAAAGTAGACAAGCAAGGAGCCCCTGGGAAGTCCTCTGAATCCGTCTCACGGGAAAAAAAAAAGACCGGAACAAGGTTTCTGCCAAGACTTCAGAGTTCCACATAACAGTCAAAGAAGACACAGAGAGAATAGCAGTCTCTGAGGGAGAGTAACCAGTCTGAAAATTATACAAACTTCTCAAGCTCCAAACCATCCCCAAGTATGGGGAAAAATGAGACAGCCGGCCAAAAAAGGAGAGGTAGTTTTTCAAATATGTCAGATGATTGCACGAATCAGTCAGCAAGGTTGCCTCATTCCAGGTCAGACGTAAACATGACACCCACTATTTCTCATAACATACCCCATTTTTCTAGCCATAGCAATGATAGTGACAGACAAAGATGGGCCAGCAGTGCTGACATTAAACAGTCAGAAATTGAGCGAGAGCACAGAGACCTGTCAGGAAGTCAAGTGACAAAGAAGTAGTAGAAAGTTTATTCAATGGCAGAAAATCAACATCAGCTTGTGAAATTCCTGCTCTCTCTTTGAAAGAATCGATTGACATTGATTCAGTGTCAGTGTTCAAGAGCAAAGCAGATTTTGATGACCTGGGCTTGTCCACTCATCGTCCTGAAAGCACAACTAGCAGCAGCATTGCCAACTTTGGAGACAAAAGACAAATGATGAGGCAGCGATCTATGTCCTCAGAGAGCCTTCTGCTTGGCAGCAAAGTGGAGGAAATAAAAACCTTGCTCAGTGAGGAGAAATACAGAGAGTTTGTGGAGAAGTCTGAACGGGAACTGAGTGAGCTACACAAAGCTATGGATTCTCAGGGTGCGTCCTTGAATTGGAGTGGTGAAAACAAAGCCAATGAACGGTTGAGCAGAGCTGATGGATCAGCACCCAGGAACATCCCCACCCCACCACTACAACCTCCCAGTCCCCAGCCTACAGGGCCCATCAAAACAGGTCCATCACCAAGACGTCGACTGCGTAGTAGTTCACCTCAGATGGTGTCCAAAACCTTGCAGGACATTGCACGGAGTAAGGAGGTCAGAGAAGCAGGCTTGTCAAGGAATTATGAACAAGTTGTCATACCTCGTAACATCACTTTTTCAGCTGATGAGATCTACCGGCAAGCCTATGGTGGGGACAGCAGTGGTAGTTATGATCTCCGTAAAAGCTCCTGTAGTGTCGGGTCCAGTCATCAAGACACAAGCACTCTGTTCTGGAATAGCATAACACCTCGACAGATGGCTGGAGGGATGTCTCCAACCTCTCCCCACAGTGCCACCCTGTACCAGCCACATTTTATGCCTGTGAGTGGTGGAGGATCAGTACCACCACCACAACAGCCCATGTCTGTGGGAAGTTCAGGCACGTACTACTACCCTCAGATGGGAACAGCTGTCAGCATGGCAGGTGGTGGAGCAGGACAGTTTGTTTACTCCCGTCAGCCCCCCAACTTGTTTGTGCCAATGTCCCCCAGTGCCTCACCTCAGTCCCCGGAGGCTTATTTCTACCAGGTTCATCCCCTGTCTCAGAGCATGCCAGGATTCCACACTCCATCCTCACCCATGCAGAGCCCAGGGGGACTGCCATGGCAGTACGGACTTTCAGCCATGGGGCAGGATTTTCAGGGCCGTGGTCAGCAGGCCCAGGACGCCTTGTGGAACCAGTTTGGTCCCAGGGTGCAACAAAACATCCAACACTATGGTCAAGGGTGGCAGCAGCACAGTCATCCAGGACTGATACATTCCTCTCACCGACCCAGTAGAGTGGTGGGTAAAGGCATTGTCGTGTGATGTGGATAAGAGTCAGGGGGACAGATCATCTGCTGAACATGCTGATGCTACATTACGACTGCATCATGAACACCAGTAAGTAGCTGGTTAATTTTTCATATAGATTTATATATAAATGAAACTCTGTGTGTGTGTGTGTGTGTGGAAGAGAGAGAGGTTCCACATGACTGTTTCATTGCCTCTTCTTCTTCTTCTTCTTCTTCTTTCTTTTCTCTCTCTGTGTCTCTGTCTCTGTCTCTGTCCCCCCCCCCCCCCTCTCTCTCTCTCTCTCTCTCTCTGTCCCCCCCTCTCTCTCTCTCTCATCTCTCTCTCTCTCTCTCTCTCTCTCTCTCTCTCTCTCTCTCTCTCTCTCTCTTTCTCTCCCCTCTCCAGCTCTCCTGTTTATTATTCTGTCTGATAAGCTTTGGGCCTTGTCCTGTCTACCTTTTCTCTTCTTTGTTGTTTTGATTTCTTTAAGAAGTTTCCCATTTATACCTGGTTTATTGTTGCTTGTTTTTCATGAAGTTCCACTATCATTACTTTAATGTGCTGTTTATTTTGGCACCGTACAGCTGCTGGGGTGTTTTAGTGATCTATCTTAACAGCATTTAGGCTTTTTCACAATTTCATTTACAATTCACATATCTTTTTATCCTTTTCTTTTATCTTTAGAATTGCATTATATTGGTGAAGATATGAAAAAAGCTGCCACAAATGTGCTTTGGTCTGATAAAGATGAATGGGTTGTCATGTATCACCTTCATTCAAGAATGACTGTGTTAGATACCATGGAAGGTCTAATATGACCAGATTGGGTTTTACTGATGAATCTGACCCAGGAAACAAAAGTCAACTAGACAGGCACAATAAACAGTATTGTTCACAGTACAGAATTTGATGGTCCCCATATGTTGTTAGTGAAGAGTTTCACACTTTAACTAGTTTTAGTTTTACATCATCTCCTTCTTCCCAGTCCTTCTTTCCTGTTTAACAACAACAGTAACAACAACAATCTTTCAGAAATCAGTGTCATAATGACAGAGGAATGGATTGCCTGTGAATGTTTCCCACAATTGCTTATTTGTTCAGCTTATGGAGTTAAACCGCTATAAAATTCATCTTATGCTTTGTTTATATTCTTTTCAGGCATCATGGCCAAGATAAACAGAGCTACTCTAGGAGCACCAGCCAACCATCAGGGGACTATCCCACCTCGTCTGTGGAGCATTATTTTTTGTCTCTAGGAGTGCCCCCACCAAGCTACCCACCACCCCCTTACCATCTCCACCAGCCTCCAAATTCTCATCATCCCTTGTCCTCCAGACAAACGTCAAACCAGGGGCAGCAGGTCCACAGGCAGGCGTCAGACATGCGCAAGTCATCTGACACTTTGCTGCTGAGTGAGAGCCATTCTTATGATGACATGACTACGGTGACCAAGACAAGTTGGGCCACAGGTACTAGCATTGGAGCAGGTGGGATCACAGACAGGCTTGAACAACTCGGAGTGGACCCAATTGTTGTGCAGAACATCAGGCACCGAGCAGACACCTCGGCTGCCGATGATGAGGAAACCTTGGAGGCCATGCGTAACTTGGTGCGCGCATCTGTCCTGAATGCCAGGCAGTCAATAAGGAGTATATGACTTGGTGTCTTCAATGTGGTGGGGTCCTCATTGGCATTGATCCTATTCCTGCCAAGGATTTGAAAAAGAAGAACCGAGAAAAGAAAGGCAGTTTAGACTCATCTACTAAAATCAGGAAAACATCTTCCCAGGGAAGTTTGGATGGAGCAGTTCAAACAGACACCAAACAGTCTGGCTCTCAGGAATCACCAAGAGTTGGTAAGACTATGCCAATAGAAGTTCAGCACTACCACTCCAAAGAGCATTCTAATCCATGTCACAAGTGTTTCTTTCAAAGCTCAGAACCAAAATACTCAGGAGCCACTTTTGGAGTTTGAGGAGATCATTGAAGAAGAAACAATGTACAGCTCCATGAAAGAACAAGATCAGGATTCTTCTGAAACAGGTGAGATTCCAGACAGAACGTCACCACCTGAAGCCAATGTTGTGATAGAAGATATAATTGAGGCAAAGGAGTCTCCAGAGTCAGGTCGAGGTGCCTCTGCATCAAGCTCCCCATGTCGACGCAATATTAACAGGGAGTTTTCTGAAGATGTTGGAGAGCTAATCCAAAATACCCATGAAGTATCAGACAACAAGGACAGTGGGCGACCTTCCAGTGGAGAAGGAGCTGAGTCTAGGAAGCCACAGGTGTCTTCTCAGCTTCCTTTTAGAAGATGTCCCCCAAAGAAGTGAAAAAGAGATCAACGAAATTTGTGAAGTGATAAACGATCCCATTATCCGCAGTTTCATCAAAAGCTACCTCCAGAAAAAGCCCCAAGATTCAACTCCATATCTCACCCAGCCACTGCCAGTTAAGCATAAAAACCATGCACATGGAAGTGAATCAGAAAGGCAAAGCTGTGATACCACCAAAGCAACCAAAAAGCAAGTGCCAAAGGCATTTTCTTTAGATTTAGAAGGAAGTGGGGATTATAATTCTTCACTCACTTCAAAACCCACTACAGGGTGGAAAGTAGAGACTCCGAAAAAGAAGGGACACAAAAAACCTGTCAAGAAAGGCCATGAAGCAATAGATGTGGAGATTTTTGCCATTGAAGAAGCCAAGATATTGAGAAGCTCAAGAACAGGAGCAAATGTGGTACCCAAGCTGAAACTGGTGCACAGCAGTGATGAAGATGACTCCTCATCAGAAAAGACAAACTCCATACAGGGTGCAGCTAGCATCGGTCATGGCCTCAGCTCTGACACCAGCAGCCCACAAGACTATCACTCCCCTGTCAATTATTCTTCTGAGATGCAGACAGTGGCAGCAGGACAAACTGGGAAGGAGAGGAGACCAACATGGTCCCTCATCAGTCACATGGCCCAGAGCCTGCTCAGCACAGTCACCCCAGTACAGAGTTGGCCAACAGCAATTTCCTGTATTTGAAAGAAGTGGTGGAAAAAAAACAGAAAAAAAAACTAACCCTCCAGATGGAAAGAAAACAGGCCAGATTCGCCCAAAACCTCAAACCAGGCCCAGTGCCACAAGCAAAGTACGTACTTCCATCGAAGCCCCTCCACCCAGCCGGCGATGGATGCGCTCCAGTATTGCATGGTCTTCTTATCACCCTCGGGAGCTTCACACCCGCTCGTCTGTCAAACTGCAGTCAGGTGGCAATGGTGGGCAGACCAGGCAGAGCACAGGGAATTTCAGAACCAGCCGCAGCACTGACAGTTTGGTCACTCCTGCCCCTCCCGAGATGTCCCAAGTCAGCGACCTCGCCCTGCCAGTGCTGATCAGAGCAATGTTAACAGGTACTAAAAATATGGAAGTGCTTTGATCGTGTGTGATGTGTGTGTGTGTGTGTGTTTGTGTGTGATTTTGTATGTGTGTGTGTGTGTGTGTGTGTGTGTGTGTGTGTGTGTGTGTGTGTGTGCAAAGTTAAGAATGGAGGCCAACATGGTTTTTTTTATTATGGAACCATCACAAAGGGGGTCTTTTTTCTACCAATTTGTCTTTCAGCAAATTCTGTTTTCTAACTTGCCTTTCATGAACCTATTTTCCTGACATTTTAGTACCATGAATGTGTTTTTGGGAAGTACTACTTTTTGTGTACTTTTTATTACAAGTTTCATTCTGCAAACATTGTTTTTTCTCTGCTTTTATTCCATGTATTGTTTGGCTGGTACAACCTTCATTCAGCAAACATTGCTTTTTCTACTTTTTATTCCATGTATTGTTTGGCTGGTACAACCTTCATTCAGCAAACATTGCTGTTTAGAACTACTTTTTATTCCATGTATTGTTTGGCTGGTACAACCTTCATTCAGCAAACATTGCTTTTTGTACTTTTTATTCCATGCATTGTTTGGCTGGTACAACCTTCATTCAGCAAACATTGCTTTTTCTACTTTTTTGTTCCATGTATTGTTTGGCTGGTACACATCTCTGAAGACATGTGGACTTAATCCCTCACCTTCACTTTTCAAATCTCTTTCTGAGTTGTCTTTATGTTCTCTTGCCCTTCGTTACCAAAAATGAAATAACTCTTATTTTTGGAGCATATCTTAATGCATACAGTTGTTCACTGGGGAAGACCTCTTCTAAAGAAGCCTTTGTGCCAGGAGCAAAACAAAGGACTGGATGTAACATTCATGATCGACCTTACCAAAGTGTTCGACACTGTGAGCAGAAAAGGAATGTGGCAGATCATGGAACAACTCCAGTGTTCCTCAGCATGTCATCCAGCTGCAGGAAGATCAGCATGGCCAAGTCAGATGCAATAATGACCTCTCAGAGCCCATCCCTATCTTCATTGGGATGAAGCAGGGTTCGCACCAACTCTCTTTACCTTCAAAATGATGCGCAAACAAGCCACTGAAGATCTTGATGATAAAGATGGAGTCTACATCTGACATCATCTCAGTGGCAACCTATTCAGCTTCAGATGACAGCAGGTCACATACAAAGACCCTGGAGCAACTGATCTGAAACCTCCTCATTGCTAACAATGATGCCCTTGTTACACTTACACTGTAGAGAGAGAGTGTTGCAGCATATGCAACACTTCCAGCTGACTTCTACTTCTAGACTGAACAGCTAGGCAGCCTTTGCTTTGCAGAGGCTGCCTAGCTGTTCAGGCTAGAAGTCAGCCGGAAGAAGATGGAGGTCCTCCACCAACATGCACATCAGGAGGAGTACCACCTCCCCACATCAACATTAGAGAGACTGAAATGAAAACAGTACCTCAGGTGCATCATCTCATCAGATGTCAAGATTTACAGGGAAATGAACAACAGACTGGCAAAGGTAAATGGTGCTTTTGGTAGATTGTACTTTGATTTATAAGTGTGGAACAACAAATGTCTGAAGAAGGGCACCCTCGTATATACACCTCTGAGTCATGGGTCACCTATGTCTCAACCTGAGACTCCTGTCTCCAACATTGAAGTCCTCAAGCAAGTGGAGTTCACCAGCATCGAAGCCATGCTACAGAAGTCCCAGCTACATTGGGCAGGGCATGTCTCCAGGGTGGAGGATCATTGCCCGCCCAAGAGCCCCATGTTTGGTGAATCCCCACTGATTATCATGACAGAGGAGCACAAAGAAGCACTACAAAGAATGTCTGGATAAAATGCTTGATGCCTGTTAAATCGACCATCGCCTGTAGTCCTCCCTAGCTGTACAAGTGGCAACACACCATTAATGAAGCTGTTGCCCTTAAGGACAAAAGGTGCAAGAGGAAGAACCATGATGCTTTGACATCAAACATTGATCAGACCCTTTACCTTCAGCCACTATGGACAGGCCTGCCTATATCTGCATTGGCCTTGTCAGCCAATAGTGTGCCTGCAGTCGATGTGGGCCACTTCTTCCATAATCTTCATCCGTGAAACCATATATATATATATAGAGAGAGAGAGAGAGAGAGAGAACAATGCACAAAAGAACAACAAGTTGGCTCTTCGTTATCCCAAATTTTCGACAAGCACACCTCTCGCCTTCCTCAGGGAATTTTAATTGTCTTATGTTCACACACGTATCACAAATTATTCTGACAATCACTCAGTTAAACAAGAAAGAAGAAATAGGAAAGTGAAAAGCATTGAAAATAATCGACAGAATTGGAACAGGTGTGTGCTTGTACTGAGTATGTGAATAGTGTGTATTCACACGAAGCTTCTTCATCTTCTGTTTTGGTTTCTTCATCGATTCAAAGTTAATATTGGTGTGTGTATGTTAAAATGTTACACATGATCAGAATACAAACATTGACATTAAAGCACATGACAGACACTGCCAATATTAGTAAACGCACCCAGTGCATATAGTAGAATCCAGGGCAAAAATTCAAGTTGTACAAGTAAGGAGAGATGAAGATTTGTTATGTTATTGTCAATGGATGTCAAGCCACAAGTGAGGGAAGAACCTATCAGGTGCTGGAAAGAAGCTCTAAAAATAATCAGGAGCTCCTTTCCATTAATCAATTATTAGCTTGTTTCTATCATGAATTATGTTCCATTATCAGTGGCTACACTTCCTCACCACCCCACCCTACCCCAGTCCCCTTCCCAATGTTTTCACTTGTGATTCAAGAAAGCAGAAAATTAATTTTAGTAGCTGAAATCATAAACACAAAGATGAATGTGAATCCTGTTGGACAGTAATATAACAGGAAGTTAGGAAGTAGAGAATCAATTTTTTTTTTCAGTAAAAAATCTAGATAAAAAAAATGCATATTTTCAATCATTCTGTGTGTGTGTGTGTGTGTGTGTGTGTGTGTGTGTGTGTGTGTGTGTGTGTGTGTGTGTGTTCACAAGTCCACAAGTTCACAAGTTGTTTTATTTTGTCCATGAAGGAAAATTATTTTGTGGTGACACATTGCAATATCAAATCATAAAATACAATGGGAATAAATTACAATGAAATGGGGTACATTACAGTGATCTGAATAAAAAAAAAAAGATTTTTCTTTGCACCCCCTCTCCCAACCCCTGACACTCATACTTGTTGGAAAATGGCCCTGTTACACCCAACCCATCCTCTCAACATAGTTCAAAGTTTGGTATTGAAATGAGTAGAATGCAATAAAACAAATCAAATTAATAAGCCTAAAATTAAACATCAACACTCACCACTTTTTAAGTTTTTTACTTAGCTACACATCACAATCCATCTATTATCCACACACACACACACATGCATGCATGCACACAGACGTACAAACATGCACACACACATACACCCCCCCCCCAAAAACATATGTGCACACACACACACACACACACACACACACACACACACACACTCACACACACACACAAATTCATAAACTAAAATTTGTCGACATATGGTTATAAACATTATATGAACATGAGTTCAAAGAACTAGATCTCCATAATATAGCGAACAACAGCACAACCACATTGAATGTGTATGTAACCATTTGTTAGTACTGTTTGTTCCTGTGTGTGGGCATGTGCGCTCATGTCTGATTGTGTGAGTGTGTGCATGTGTGTGAGCATGTGTGTGTGTGCATGCGTGCGTGCAAGTGTGCCTGCATGTGTTTGTGAACACATGCATGTGTGTGTGGGGTGTGCATGTGTCTGCACATAATAAGCGTGTGAGTGTGTCTCTGTGTGTGTGCGTGTATACAAGAATGCATAAATGAGTGCATAAATGGGGTGCCTATGCTTGTGTGTGTGTGTGTGTGTGTGTGTGTGTGTGTGTGTGAGAGAGAGAGATAATGATGTCTTGATTCTACTTCATCCTCAGGATCTTTTAGTTTGAATTATATCCATGTCTTCTGGACATTCTGTGCTAGTTATTTCCCCCTTTCTATAACTCTGTCTCAGAGTAACTGCCCCTTTTCCCCACTTATCTTCATCTTCATTTTTCTGTTTGAGAGTAACTGCCTTTTTCCCCCCACTTATCTTCATCCTCGTTTTTTTTCTGCCTCTGTTATGTACCTGTTTGTTTTGGTTTTTAAGTCACACATTTAAGCTCTTGCTACAATGCTAGTCTCTTTGGGGTTTTTTTTTTTTGTTTGTTTGTTTTTGTAATCTGGCAAGTATATGATAAGATTTAAAGTTGGAATGGCCTGTCATTTTGTTTGTTGTTGTTTTTGCATTGAAATGTTGAATGAGTTTGGGTACGTTTTTGTAAACTGATAAGATGAACTAAAATGAACAGCTGGCATACTTGGCACAGCCCACTGCATTAGTTTTTCATTGTAAGAGTGACTTCCCATCTTTTGTTATGAGGCAGTTGCTGTGTAGCCACAGGTAATATGAGGTAATCTATTAATGGAAGAAAACTTGACAAATAATTCAGGAGCTTCTTCCCATCAGTTGATTATTCTCTTGTTGTATTCCTTAATCTTCTTTAAAGCAGAAGATTATTATATATTACCAGCTGCTATTCAGCCTCTACCTTTTCACAATTTTGCAGTGCAGTCAGTCCTGAGATAGCTATGGGGGTTGACAAGATTATCCTTAAAGATAAAAACTTTACTGAAACTGACATTAACTCTGTTATGATTGCAGGCAAGGAGCAAAACCGCGGCCAGCTGGCCAGTGTTGGTAAGGGCCAGCGACCGCACAGTGCAGGGATTTACTCTACTGCGCAGTTTCGTGAAGCAGCCAGTGCTGCAGCAGCTGGGGATCGTTGCTTGTCTGACCAGGGACTGTCGGGCCCTGTCTGTGGCAGTAAAGGTGTGGTGGAGTCACCCCGTTCTCAGGATACAGACATTGAGGGGCGCCCTATCCACCGATTAGCCATTCAGGAGGATACTCTCCCTTTGATCCCTGCCGGCCCAGACACAGCGCTCAAGATCTATGACCGTTGTTTTGAGAAGGTAACGATGCTTGTGGTGTTTTGTGTAGAAGTTTTCAACTTCCTGGGTTTATTTCAATTGTAATTTTTTTCTGACCCCCAATTTGTGTCTCTTCACTGGTAAATCATACCAATCATTTAAAGAGAAAGAAAAAAAAAAAGGAAAGATGGCTTTAAAGCAACTGACATGAAACAGTAATGAAAACAGTAGATTTTAGGCCTGAATATAATGGTTTCGAAATATAATGACTACAGGTGAAAGCTAAAACATGAAAGTAGAAATAAATGTGGGCTGCCAAAGTAAAACAACAAATGTTAAAGGAATGAGCCTAAACCTACTGTATTCTTTCATGCAGGAAAAGAAAACAAACAAGAATGATGAATGGGGAGAAAGATAAGTGCAGTGCAGGTCCACAATCTGTATGAAAATGACTTAAGGATTTCAAAAGGAGTTTTGGGGAGGAGGGGGAGGGATGAAGAGAGATGGGATGAAAATGAAGGCTTGAATATGCATTTAAACTTCACTGACATCGTACTGGAACCTTTGAATATAGTGTGTGATCATTTTTATAATGCCTCCCTAGAATCAGCTTTTGTCTCTCAAAAAATGCTGTGAAATTACATAACCGGACTGTTG
This sequence comes from Conus betulinus, assembly GCA_016801955.1. Lineage (NCBI taxonomy): Eukaryota > Metazoa > Mollusca > Gastropoda > Neogastropoda > Conidae > Conus > Conus betulinus. Next base: position 168,027 of record JADBJO010003714.1, read on the forward strand.
AAACTGGTGATATTAGACTGTTCATATCATTGTTATGACATAAACTGGATGATGTTTTTTTTTATATTAGACTGTTCATATCATTGTTATGACATAAACTGGATGATGATTTTTTACATGATAGGTTTCAGCTGATAAGCAAATTATAGTATATTACATTTCCTTGTACCCTACATGCGTATGTTAGCCCCTTTCCTGATTCTATACCATGCCCTAACCACACACACACGCACACACACACACACTCACGCATGCACACACACACAACATTTCTCACACACACACACAAACACCATGCACGCACACACACACATGTACACTAACATTAGTAATGAATGGTCGGATTCTGACTCTACTTTTTTAAACTTTAATGATGTGTTTTACTTCTTTAAGTCTAACTTTGATTTCTGCGTGTCACTTATTTATGTTTGTGTATATATATAAAGCAAGTGTGAATTTTTGTGCTTTTTGCAGGTGACATTATGTAGTACACACACATACACACACACACATATATATATATATATATATATATATATATATATATATATATATATATATATATGAAGGTTTGAAGGTGAAGGAACTGGGAGCATGAATTTAAGGAAATATATTATAAACCCCTGAAATCCTTCACTAACTGCATGAGGGAACCATCGCAATCCCACCCGAAGAAAGATCTGTTGGTATTGCCTGCTCCTAGGCCTTTCGTCCGCTGCATCAGACTCATCAGGGAGACACGGCTGGCTGACTGTGTCTGTCCTCTTGGTGTCAAATAGAGACACACCACAGGCCATAACTCTGTGGTGTTCTCAGCACCAAGGATTCAAAAAAGAATCCAACAGCACTCCCAAAGCAGCCAGCAAAGGGTAGTAAAATGAAACAAAACAAAAGTGTGGAGAGGAAAAAAGTTGCTGAAAAACCAAAAACATTATGCAAACAGTATAAAGTTTAAGGGACAATCTTTGAGCCTACAATGCTTTAGGATCCATTCAAGGATGCAAGGGAGATCAGGCAAACAATTTTTCCATCATTATAGTAATGACTTGGCAAAGATTTGAACTTTTAAAAAAAAGGAGGGGGGTGGGGGGGTTTGAAAGTGAAGAAACTGGGAACATAAATTTAAGAAAATATATTATAACTCTGAAATCCTTTACTAACTGCATAAGGGAACCATCGCAATCCCTCCTGAAGAAAGATCTGTTGGTATTGCCTGCTCCTAGGCCTTTCGTCCGCTGGATTAGACTCATCAGCGAGACACGGCTGACTGTGTCTGTGCTCTGGCGTTAAATAGAGACACACCACAGTCCATAACTCTGTGGTGTTCACAGCCAGTATATATATATATATAATATATATATATATATATATATATATATATATATATATATATATAATGGTATTGCTAACCAACAACAATTTAAGAAAAGTGCTCAACCGAATTTGGAGCAGCATCTGTTAAAAGTTGGATTAAAAGGTAAGCATATGCATATAAACAAAAAAAAAAAAAAATATATATATATATATTTATTATATAAAGCTCAGTTTGTCTGTCTTTCTGTCTGTTCGCTTATACATGGCCACAGTTTCAGGCCGACCGCCACCAAATTTGGTATCAAGTATCCTTGGTATCCTACAAACAGCAACGTCGGGTCGGCGATCACGTGACGCATTGCGTCATGACGCAGTTTGCATCCATAGATGCAAAACTGGACATCGGAACACTACACAGCCACAGTTTTAGGCCAAATCGGTACCAAATTTGGTATCAGGTATCCTTGGTGTCCACAAACAGGAATGTCGAGTTGGCGATCATGTGACACATTGCGTCATGACGCAATTTGCGTCCACAGACGCAAAACTGGACATCAGAACACTACACGGCCACAGTTTTAGGCCGATCAACACCAAATTTGGTATCAAGTATCCTTGGTTTCCTACAAACAGCAACGTCGGGTCGGCAATCACGTGATG
>JADBJO010003714.1:175000-232116 GCA_016801955.1 Conus betulinus
GCTTGTGCACAGTATGTGTGTGTGTGTGTGAGAGAGAGAGAGAGAGAGAGAGAGCAGTGCTTGTGCATGGTGTGGGTATACCTTGTGTGTGTGTGTGTGTGTGTGTGTGTGTGTGTGTGTGTGTGTGTGTGTGTGTGTGTGTGTGTTTGTGCATGGTGTGTGTGTGTGTGTGTGGTGCTTTTGCATGTGTGCTGTGTGTGTGTGTGTGTGTGTGTGTGTGTGTGTGTGTGTGTGTGTGTGTGTGTGTGTGTGTGTGTGTGTGTGTGTGTGTGTGTGTGTGTGTGTGTGTGTTGCTTTTGAATATGGTGCTTGTGCACAGTGTGTGTGTGTGTGTGTGTGTGTGTGTGTGTGTGTGTGTGTGTGTGTGTACCCAAATGTATGTCAGTCAACTATAACTGGCATTTATTGGCAGTAGTGTGGGATCCTGATCCTTCTCTGTCCATAGGTTCTGTGGTGTGGTGTATTCTCTGCGACACCGGTTTATTTTTCAGTTGTTAGTGTGCTTTCATCATCTGTGGTGTGGCCTTTTGTAGCTCAGTCCTATCTTTAGCAGTCTCTTTTTTTTTTTTTTCTTTTTTTTTTTTTGGTGTGGTTGGTTTTGCAATGTTTTTTATTACCTTCTGTGGTGATGACTTTTTATCAATCGCACTTAGTTCATGAGTGAACCAAACCACATGTGTGAAAGAAAACTGACAATAATTGGAAGTTACACTTAGTGTTGTTATTGTTAGTTCATCTCTGCTAAACAAGACCAATTCCCAAGAGGCTTGCAAGATGTGCAGACTGATGCTGTGGATAATGTGCAGTTCCATCTTCTTTCCCACGTTACCTGGGCTGGAGTGCCCTCTATGATATGGGTTGCTAAACATTTTATGCATTGTCAAGCTTTATTGTGAATACAGATGTTTGTCCTGAAGTTCAAAGGATACTAACACCAGTTTTTGTGGTATTTCATTGTGATTTTAGTGCTATAGTTTTGTTTATGTTCTGAAAGTGTCTGTTTTTCAAAAAAAAACATTCATCATTATGTATATTTTTGGTCTACTCATTACAAACAAAATCAAACTATTGTGATGTCTGGCTGTAGCCAAGGATATAACAAGAAAATTTCCCAAGTATCTAAGATATATGTCAAGAATTGAAAGAGCAGTGGGCATATCAGTGAACCTACCTAAGAAAACAAAATTGTGTCCCTTGATACCTGGATTGTACTGTACCCCAGAAATGCATAAATTTATCATATAAATCAACAATTGTGGGTTGTAAATTCACTACCAAATTTACACAGGTGTTCAGTAAAACTAAAACCACTTTTTTACTGGGTTTGTATGTTTTTTTGTTTTGCTGCTGTGGGGTTTTGTATGCTTGCAAAATATGATTTTTAAAAAAAAAGTTGAATTATAAGATTATTATCAAATATTATTTGCAGATATTATAGCCTGGGTATAAGAAAAAAACATGCCAAAAATCTAAGAGATATCTGTACAAATAAATGAGCACTGATCAAATTAGTGAACCTACCGCAAAAAGTCAAATTTTGCTCCGGCACACAGAAGTACAAAACTGATACAAAATAGTGGCAGTCAAGGGGTTAAGCTAACTCTTTTTTTTGGAGTGGGCAATTTTAGAAAGCAATTGGGAGGGCAAATATCCATTTGTTTATGGAAACCTACACTCAGGAAACTACACACAAACATCAACTTACATGTAAGTATTCATTTATGTGTTAAATTTCCTTTCTTATAGTTTCTGGTAAAACTCCAGTAGAAAGAAAAAAACTCGTGGAGAGCGTGGCAGCAGAGAGTCCTCAGAAGAGAAGCCCCCTTCAAGCGAGTGTGTTTCGGCCCTTATCTCCTGACACTCTAGGGGGGTTGGGCCACACCCGGTTCATGACTCCGGATGTCCCTCTGCTGCCTTTTTTTTTTTTTTTTTTTTTCTCCCATCTTGGGATGAGCCATGACTGGGATTCGAACCCATGCCCTTCTGGACATGCTCATTTCCACTTAATGACTCGCGCACTAACCACTGAGCCACAGGGACACCTGATATTTGTAGGAAAAGTTAGCCTTATGAAGTTCACTTTTGTTCCTCCTTGACCAGATCCAACTTGAACACCTCTCTGCCGCTTCTGCCATTGCTTTCAGGGCTTTGGTTTTTTCCCTCCCTGCAACTGAGAGCTGTTTCATGAGGCTGTATGCAGACGTTCCCACAAACCCCCTAGCTCCAATTTCTGCAGTGAGGACTTTGACCTGATAGCCTTCTCTCCTCAGGCTGTTTGCCAGATCAGCATACTTTTCAGTCTTGTAGATCTGAGCTGCCTCCATTCTGTTCTCATATGGCACCGTGAGCTCGATCATGATCAGCTGCTTGGTTGACTGAGAGTGTAATACTATGTCTGGTCTCATGCCACTCTTTGCTGATAATCTCTGGGTGACTATTCCATTCTGGGAGGTCTGCTGTGCACTCCCAAGTCATCTGCCCCGTCCAGCAGACTCTGCCTGCATGTTCCGAGTGGCACTGTTGTTCTTGGCCATGATTCGCTGCCTCCTGCCGTGAAGAATGTTGCGGGTGCTTTTGGAGTCCTGATTTTCCCTTTTGTGGTGTTGGTACTAGCCCAGACTACTTGTACAATCTCTTTGAGCACTTGGTTGTGCCTCCATGTGTACCTTCCTTGAGCCAGGGCTACTTTACATGAGCTTAGGACATGCTCCACTGTTTGTTTTTCATGGCAAAGGGGGCATGAAGGATCGTCTGTTTTTCCCCACTTCACCAGGTTTGCATTTGAAGGCAGAAGGTCATATGCAGATCTGAGAATGAAGCTGATCCTGAGAGGGCCATGTGCCAAATGTCATTCCAAGTGAGACTTCTTTGGAGTGCATTCTCCCACGTTGTCCATTGCCCTTGCTGGCTCTGCTGGACTGCTTTTTGGAGTCTTTGTTGGTCTTCTTCTTCTTTTCTCATCTCCTGAATCATCATGTCTCTTTTGGCTTTTCCTTTGGCCTTTGACCACCATTCAGTTTTGGTCACCCCCAGTCCTTGTCTGTTGGTCTGTGTGTGTCCTGTTATTTCTCTGATCTTGAGACTTTCTTTAGCAGAATCCATCGCCTCTTGAACTTTCCATTTTCTCCCTGTCTTCAGCTGGGGCTTGATTGCTTCAACCACCTTGTCTCCTGAGTCCTCCAGCATGCTTTGAAGTCTGATCTTCCCTGCTTTATATTCCTCCAGGATGGATTTCAGTGGTAGTTTCAGCTTTGCTTGGCGACAGTATAGCGCTATGTCAGTCAGACAGGGTGGGACACCAAGCCATTTCCTTGTGAACTTGTTGATTTTGGATTCCGAGCCCACACTGGTCAATGGTCTCCAAACCTTCTTCCGACATCTATAAATATATTTGAGACTTCAGTGTTGGTGTATACAATCAAAACTCAATATACACAATTATTCAACAGCATTTGAATCTGTTGCTGATGTCTTCAACTGGTAAAATGTGATTAATATACACTGTTAAAGGCATTTGAACCTTCTATGTAACTACACCAAATACACTTTGTGTAGCAAAAAAAAAAAACATCTTGTGAAAAGACATGCATATAAAAAAAAACTGTCATTAAGAACTTTGTAAATACTCCATGAAGTCACTTAAAAGAGACTGATACTAGCATCTTTGCTTTAGAACACACAATTTGTGTGACCCAACAACAAAGTCAAAATTTTGACCAGTAGTACTAGAACACAAGGACAGAATAGAGTTTTGCAACAAATGTAACAATACTAAAACACAAGAAATTTGATCATTGTCAGTATCGTACACTGAACAGAAATGTTACTGCTTTGGTTGTGACACACACATTAGTTGTCTTTGGAAAAGTACTTGAGAATTGATGTTGATGAATCTTGCACACACTGTACAGCAGCGTGTGCTTCTAATGGTCTGTTGTAGAACCTGTGAAATGTGGTGGCATTTGACCACCCAGCACTTTTTAGAATGTCAGCCACTGGCATTCCTCCTCTGAGCATGGCAGATGATGCTGCTCTACGGAAACTGTGTGATGCAAAGTTGTAAATTCCTGTATCCCACAAAATATTCCTCAACCAGCCTGACACAGAGTCCTTTGTGGCAGGTCCATGGGGGCGTGCAAAACACAAAGGAAGCTGATTTGTTTTACTGTCTTTTCTAATCTGTTTTGTCCTGGAAATGTATTCTTTCAGACATCTTACAACACACATCTTTTCATCCTGAAATTCTTGTAAATGCTGAACACTTCTAGTGTTATTTTCCTGGCCTTGATTGTTTGAGTTTTATCAATTATGTGAACAGTGCATGTGTTTGTTGTAAATTCAGTGCAGCTGAGCTTTGTCAGATGAATGGTTTATACTCTCTGAGCTGTGGGACAACAAGAGCAATGCACATAATTTCATTGTTAACTGTTTTAGAGATAGATCAGGGTTTGCAGCTTGTTTCCCTATATATTCTAATAGTATAGGCACATCCCTGGTATGCGAGTATCTGGACATTAGTATAGGCACATCCCCGGTATGCGAGTATCTGAACATAGTAGGCTAAAGTTCAGAAACACCTGTAAGAAATCAATTTTTAAGATGGGAACCAATAGACTTATCTGTGTCTGTAATGATTATGGCAGAAAGGGCACTCCTGGCCATGTTTATTGCACTGTAGTAAGCTACAGTTAGCCCTTCTTCAAACAAAACTGTCAAAAATCAGCACAAGATGGACAGATGGACGAAAGGGATCACAATTCCATTTAACACTGAAAACTTTCCACTTCTTAACGAAGAGTGTGTACTGCTTTTGGGTAGAGTCATGCCATGATGCACAGACAATGCTGCAACCTGTTCCAGAAAAGCCTGCATTGCTTCCCGGACAACAGCAAGAAGCTGAAGTCTTCTGTGTAGAGGGTGAACCTCATCTGAATGACCCAGCTGCAAAACACCTTTCCATTTGGAAGTAGAATGGGGTGTTGAATGAGAAGCTTGAGCATTTAGAGATACCACACTTCTGTTGGCCAGTGTGGTACGATGACTAGTCCTTATGCTTGATCCTGTTCCATTTTACGCAGAGTCCGCTGGATCAGACTGAAAGGTGAAGAGGCATAAACTATCCGTCTGTTCCAATCCACTGTGAAAGCATTTATTGCCATAGCTTCTGGATCTGGTTCCCAAGACAAGATAGGTTTGATTTGGTAATTTGGTCTAGAAGCAAACAAGTCAATCTGTGGGAGCAGCTCTTTCTTTGACAGTTTCTGAAAAAAATAGTTGGATTAAGCCTCCACTGTGTTCTATCATTAAACTGTCTTGACTTTCTATCTGCTTCCAGATTTTGTTTTCCAGGCAAAAAGCTTATTGTTCTCTCAACTCCCTTGTCCTTACACCAGATCAAGATTCTTTTGGCAATCACATTACAAACTGCTAAACATGATCTCCCCATTTTCCTGATATAGGCAACAGCACATGTGTTGTCACATGGCAACTCTACATGTTGACCTACTTCTTTACTGAAACTTTTCAAGGACATTAATGTGAAAAGATTTTTCATTTCTTGACCATCTTACTCCTGTTTCTCTACATTACAAACTGCCCCCAGCCACCTAACTTTGATGCATCTGTTCTCATTTCAACAGAGAGAGCTGTAATCTCAAGTGGATAAAAGTTAACATCAACACTGTTTATCCACCAGTTTAACTCTGCTTTTGCTTCTGGTGAAAGGAAATAACTGCATCAAAATTCCCTTTGTTCCTTCAGAGTGCTATAGTTTTCAAACCTAACTCTACAGAGGTCCTCATTTCACTGCAGGAAAAGCAGCTTCCAATTCCTATGACCTGTGCTAATTCCTGGATTGGAAATGAAACCTTGCTTATCAAGTTCTGATGTGCTGTTACAATCTTTCTCAATTAAACACAGTCTTTTATCTTTTCACACAGGAAAGTTTAGCTGAAGTGAAGCTTTTGGCCTCCATCCAGAGGCCTTCATCAGCACCGAATGTCTCGCTGAGTGAGTTGTGTTCGGTGTCCGCAATCTCAAGATGAACTCCAGTCACGAGACCGATTAAGGGAAGTGTAGGTTGCAGGTAGGTTTTGTCGCCCCCGGTCTCGGTTCAGGGAAGGAGACGTGGCCGCGATGTAGATGGCCTCCTTTACTCCTCTTGGAACCATGTAGGTTCCTGGTCCAGGACACTGACATTGTCCTGGGAGAACTCATGTCCGCTGATGTTCAAGTGTTCTCCGACTGGTGATGATTCTCTCTTGTGTTATTTGATGCAGAGTTTCAATTTCCTTTCTGTTTCTCCGACGTATGTCTGGTCACGATCTCCACACTGGATCTCGTAGATCGCCCCTGATCGTTCTAGTTTGTCGACTTTGTCCTTTGGGGCCACTAGTCTGCTTCTGATGGTGTTGTAGGGCTTAGAGTCGACCACCATACCATTCTTCCTGATCTTGCGGGCGAGGGCTTCCGTCACACCCTTGGACGTGTCACTGACAGGGACGAGGGGTCCTGGACATAGGGGATGGTGACATGTCAAAGGATGGGGCTTGTTTTCTTGGTGGAGGGGTGGGGAGCAGTCTTCTTGCTTCCTGGTAAATCCCAGGCTCATTTGGGGGGGTAGCCTGAGATGCTCAGCACTTCCCAGAGGTGGCGGAGTTCCTCTCCACAGTTTGACTGGGTGGAGCAGATGGTATTTGCTCAGTGACGTAAGTTTTGGATCACTCCCAGCTTGTGTTCTAGGGGCTGGTGGCTGTCGAACTGGAGGTACTGGTCAGTATGGGTTGGTTTCCTGTACACTTGGAATGCTAAGGAGTTCCCCTCTCTGGTGATCTTGGTGTCCAGCATGGCAATGCTGCCGTTCTCTTCCACTTCCCTGGTGATTTTATGGCCGGGTGCTGTTCGTTCAGGTGGTTTGAGAATTTCTACCATCTCTGTCTTCATTAAGGCTTTCTCCCTTTTTTTCTGCAGACAAAGTCACAGTAATAGACTCTGAATTTAAAAGAAATCCAAGATATTTTAACTCTATTGTGGGTGTATGCACAGACTTTTCCTCCTGTATAGTAAACCCCAGTCTTTGAAAAATCTCAACTGTTGCTTCAACATTTTGCCTACGCTCATCTTGACTTTGACCTTGCAAATAAAAATCATCAGTGAATGAAGCTGACAAGAAACCTTGTGATCTTAAATGAGCATAAACTGGTTTCATCAGTTTTGTAAAGTAACAAGGGCAATTTGCAAGACCATTTGCAAAACAAAGTATATGCATATAGCTGCCCTCTCCATTTAAATTTCAGGTATTTTCTGTGTTCTGGATGGACGGGCACTGAATAATATGCATGTCTCAAATCAACTGAGCCATGAAAAACCCTTTTTTCATCATATTTGTGGCAGACGATAAATTTTCCATTTAAAATGCTCATACTGAACTGCCTCACTGAATCTTTTAAATTGAGCGTAAGTCTGTAACTGCCATCTGTCTTGGGAATTAGAACTATTGAAGAAATGATTTCTCCTTCTTCATGGCTTGATTTTTCAATCACCCCTAAGCTCAGTATCTTTTTATTTCATTATCGGCTTCTTGCCATAGATTGGCTTGGACTTGATTTGGGGTTGAATTGTGACATTCTATTTTTGAAAAAAAAAAACATCATAAGTGATTTTTGATCCAGTTACCATTACCAAAATAAATTCATCAGATGTGAGTTGCTGTCATTCCTTGGCAAATTGTTTCAACCTTCCAGTTTGAAAATCCACTGTGTTGTGATTTTTAATATTCACTGATGGACCAGGTTCAGCAGTATTTAGACTGGTTTGAACTGGTTCATTTGGCCATGTGGTCTCTGGCCTCGACCCCTCGTCCCTGTTGGGTGGCTGTTGGAAAACTGCAAGTGGAACAGGGTGCCTCAAGTCGTACGAGGGTAGGTCCATGGTCCCTTTTTTTTAATCCTGTTTGGGGAAAGAACTTTCTGCCTCTGGCAGACATTGTCACATGCATACTTGTTCTAAGTTTGGAGGTGGAGTCTATCTGAGAGAGAGGCAATTTCAAATTATCCCAAACAATGATCTGTAATGGGGATCTCGTCAGATGTCAGTTTTTTTGTATTTCTTTTGACGTTTTGGGAAGAGAAAAATTTTTTGTCCTTCTTTGCATTGAAATATTATTGACCATCTTCAAATTCAAGCCCATTGCATCTGAAATTTGTTGGACAGTTTGACCATGATGTCTTCGACAGCGGCCTTGGCCAGGGAGACTCCTGACTGTGAGCACCACTTTGCACAGATTCTACATTTATTGTCATATATTTTCAACTCACTCTCTACTGACCAATATGAAAATCAACTTTCCTCTGTATACTGGGCATTTTTTACGCATTTTTCTAAAAATCATTAAAAAAAAAAATTACACCACAACAAAAACACTTAAAATTTTGATACATGAGTGATGTGTGATTGAAAAGAGTCAGTACAAAGTTTCAAAGCTGTAGCATATACCATACTCTTTTTGTAGCCAGACGAAGAAGAGGATATTTTTCATATTTTTGTAAAACTCAAGGTAGTTACATAGGAATTTTCTCTGTTGTTGAAAAAAGGCCCATTTTCATCATAAATCACTTCCAGAAACCCAGTAGAGTGTTAAAAAATATCTATCTGCTTGAAAGTTTGTTTACTAAGCAAAAGAACTAAAATCAATAAAACATGACACGCTTGTCTGCAGAGGAATGTTTAGTTGAGCACAAGGGCAATAACTTCTGACCGCCTACCAGTCGCAGAGCAAAGACGAGAGGGAAGGATGGAGACGGCCACAGTTTGTTTAGATAGTGCACGGCTGCCAACAGCTGTCAGTTTCCTTGCACTAACCTCCCACAAGCTTTCCTCCCTATGCGTAATGTGATACTAGCTGTCTGGCTGATAGTGCGCTGGAAAGAGCAGCATGCTGTGTTTCATCATTAATACTTTATGCCAGAAAGCAGCGAGCTGTGGTCGATTAATGTCACTGGATTGTGGGGTCTTTGACTGAGAGAATGATACCAAACAGGAATGGGTTTTCTTTCATACGCATTGCTGGCAAGCACCACAAAGATTTGCCAACAAAAAACGATTGAAACAGACAGATAAACACACAACAAATGAAATGAAAGTTCAACTCAGTAGAGAGCATGCGTCGTCCTTTCAATCACGCTCAAACTCAGATATATTGGACATGTATATTTTTCCTTTACAACTGACAGAAAATTATTCGCGGGAGGCCTACCTGACAGCTAGTACAGGACCCGAATAAACAGTCACTGTCAGCACTGGTCAGCTTCACTGATACTAGTGTTTTGGAAATGGGGTGCTGTGTTTCTTCATTAATACTTTGCGCCAGAATGCAGCGAACTGTAGTCGATTGATGTCACTGGATTGTGGGGTCTTTGACAGACAGACGATATCAAACATGAATAGGTCTTCTTTCATGCGCATTGCTGGCAAGCACCACAAAGATTTGCCAACAAAAAAAACGATTGAAACAGACAAACGAACACACAACAAATGAAATGAAAGTTCAACTCAGCAGAGAGCATGCGTCGTCCTTTCAATCACGCTCAAACTCAGATATATTGGACATGCATATCTTTCCTTTACAACTGACAGAAAATTATTCGCGGGAGGCCTACCTGACAGCTGGTACAGGGCCCAAATAAACAGTCACTGTCGGCACTGGTCAGCTTCACTGGGAACACAGCAGCGGTTTCCCTAGCAGGGCCTTGGCATGTTTTGCTTCTCTGTCTGTGTGCTCTACGTGCTTGTGAAGCATGCTGATACTGATTCTATCACAGCCACACCATGCTTTTAGTAAAGCAAGATTTTAGCATGCTGCACATGCAGATGTCAGTTATAAACAATGAAATGCTTTCTACCTGATCTTGTACTTTTGCCTGTTCCAATCATTTGAAACTGATGTGTCACATGTACACACACCAATGTAAAATGTTGCCGCATTTTCATCTTCATGGTGAGCCTACTCACGACTGGGGAGAGAGAGAGAGAGAGTGCACACACACACACACACACACACACACACACACACACACACACACACACACACACACACACACACATATTGACAGAAACCCACACACCAACAACAGCGGTATATAAACAGATGGATCACACACACATACACACACACACACACACACACATACACACACACACACACACATTGAAATTTACACGTACAAAAGATCGGAATGAAGTAGGCCTACACGTAAGCAACAAGGCTTGTCAATGTAGGATTTGGTCACACACGTGCGTGCATGTGCGCGCGCGCGCACACACACACACACACACACACACACACACACACATACACACACACACACACACACACACACACACACACAGCGAGAGAGAGAAGAGAGAGAGAGATTACAGCTTACTCTATCATTAAAACACGCTCAGGTGCTCACTTGCACACTCTTACTTTTATGTAAGCAGAGAGAGAAAAGAGAGAGAGAGAGAGAACACAACAACACCACACACACACACACACACACACACACACACACACACATGGACGCATGCGCGCGTGCGAGAGGGAGAGAGAGAGAGAGAGAAGGAAAATAAGCACTTTGTGGAGTGTACAAGTCTGTGCCACACAGACCTGGTCCGCCTGGCAAGTCACTCTCTGCCGGCAACTGATGAACAACACCCAAAAAAAAAAAAAAAACAAAAAAAACTTCGGAACGCAGTATGAACCGAAGTTATATCAAGCAGCACAAAGAAGAAGCACAACACACACATCACTCACAGAGGTAATTATATCCAGTAATGGAGTGTGGAAGAATAATAATGCATTAATCACAAGAGAAAACTTCACCACAAAAAAATCAGTACTCAGTCTGCCGCTGATGAACACGTGTGTGCACGTGTACGCACGATGCCAGCGCCTATCAAAGCGGTGAAGGTCACGAGCAGGTTCAGCACCAGGGCAGCAGAAAACTAAACAGACTGATTTTCATCAAGGCCCGACTGCCATGGACAGAGTACTTTGTAGTTTGTTCACCATTCTTCATGAAACTGAGCAATTGTTTAGTATTGGTAAAAAATCATTACAAAAATAATGGCTGCACACACACTTTTTGAAACTTTGACATATAACTGTGTACCTGTATAAACGAAGTACATAATTTCAAAGCTCTTGCTTATTCAGTACTTTGCCAGTCACAGGAAGAAGATGGGGTATGTTTCATTAGGTTGTATGGAAATATAAACAGATGTGAACCTATGCCTCTCTTGAAAAAAAGGCTTTTTTCTACACAAATCTCATTTAGAATGCTGGCAATATGTACACAGTGACTACTTGAATGTTTCTACAGTAGCAAAAGTGAACAAATACCAGTCATACACTGTTGGCCATGAGCCTTGTTGACTATGTAGTCCTGGACAGCTTTGGGCTTCATCTTCCTGCCTCTCCATGTGTTGGCCTCCCCCACTTCAGCTGGATTCATTTTGGTGGTGATCAAGTCAGACAAACAGCAGGATCATAATCTCAGTCTCACTAAAAACACAGCGTCATAATCAAAATCTCAACTTTACTCAGTCTTCTTGTCAATAAAAAAGAAAATTTGTCAAGTTCAGCACATTTGTCCATATGTACATGCACAGTTTTGAAAAAAAAACACACTCACACACACACACACACACACACACACACACACACACACAAGTTCACTTAAACACACACACACAGTTCACTTAAACACACACACACACACACACACACACACACACACACACACACCACACACACACACACACACACACACACACACACACACACCATACACACACCATACACAGTGACACACTGACAGAGTAAAGAATAATGATTAAAAACGTTTGCGTAAAGCGTGGACCTGATCTGGTCCAAAAATCCAAGGGGGCGTGGTCAGTCATGCCTTGCAACTTCAGTCCATATGTTTGTTGACCTGTGTATGGAGGCATTGATGGAAAAATAGAAAAATCTCCATGCCAGTCTCTCGCCATGAACCAGAGAAAATATTCTCCACTCTGATCTGTCGGTGGTCCATTTGCATATGCATTGCCTCGAGCTGCCTCACCCCCACAATCTAACTCCACCTACTCCTCTCTCAGAAAGTTGCCATGTTCACTTTCAAATGCACTTTTACGCTCTTCAGACGAGCTAAATTTGCTGTCATCATCGTGTTCAATATCTTCAAGGTATGACCCTTCAGTTTGAACATGTTCAACAGCTACACGTAAAGCTGTAAACACGTATTCTATGTCTGCTTCTCACGCCACTAGTTGAAGGTTGAGACGCCATTGTGATCTCACTTCAAACACAGGACTGGGCTGGTGTAAAAATAGATCAGTGGTCAGCGAACACATCACAACGTGGCCCCCCACGCAGCATTGAAAGGTTACTGTATGATAATGAGGCTATCATATGGCACGCTTTGGTTTGCATGACTCTGAATGATGTTCACTCTAAAAATATGCTAATGCGTGATCCGCTATAGCGGATGTCAGAGAGAAAGCAATGTGCGCAGGACATTCCCAACAGTGGACCTCAGAGTGGAGTGAGTTGAAGTAGATTGTCTCTGGCCAGCCATGATCTTCATGCATGAAGGGCAGAAATGTCTCTGCTTAGAGAGGTATCGCCAGATATGAGACGGGTGTGTTGAAGAGGGATACAGGATCAGTATATCATTTCAGGGTCCATGGTTGTAGTAACAGACCCTTCTGAGAGGGGATTGGGACATTCACCAGTAGAGAAATCAATAGGTCTATCCAACTCTTTAACCATTTCAGAGTGGATACCAGAACCAAAAGGTATATCTCCTTGGATGCCTTCTTTAGGACTGCTGGAACGAGCAGAGAAGGAGGAGAAGCATAAACAAACTTTCCCATCCAAGAGGTTGACAGAGCATCCATAGCCATGGCTAGAGGTCTGGAAATGGTGACACAAAATCTGGAAGTTGAATTTTCCACCTGGTCGCAGATAGGTCCACTTTGGGTGTCCCCAGACACTGACATAAAGGACTGAAGAAAACATTCTTGTTGAGCATCCACTCCAGCAGTAAGGCTTTATCCTTCCTGGATAGAGTGTCTGCTAGAATGCTGAGTTGCCTGGTGTGTGCCTTGTAAGCAAGGAGATTTCCAAAGCTAGCCAAAACAGATGTGCCATCACTGCCAGGTTAATCGATGGTCTGAATTGTTTACATCTCTGTATCTTAGGCATGCGACCACTGTTGAGATGTGTGAGCACACCTTTCTTCTTTCTCATGTTGTCACAGTCTTGTTCCTCAAGACTTGAGACTAATCATGCAAGGCTAGCACTTCAGCCCACATCTCCAGATTTATGTGCTCGGAGTTCCTTGGGAATTCAAAGAAGCTACGGTTATTTTTTCCATTCCTGTATGATTAGAAATTCAAGTAGTTTGAAGAGAGGAAAAAAGATCACCAAAAAGTTTGTGTAACAACTCTCATTCAGCCATTTTAAATGCAAGTATTCTATACCATGTGATTCTGCACTCTCTTGGACACGTTTCAATATACAGTATAAGTCAGTCAAACGGCACCAAAGGAAGCAGCACTTTTTTTCTGGGGGGTGTACATCTTTTAAAACGAACCAAATCATAAATACATGCCAGCAGAAACGAGACATAATATCCAAACTGACTCAGACATGCCCATTTCATTTCTGAATTAAACAAAAATTACCACACACACGCAGGTAAACCCACTGAAACAATAAACAAAAAGCATACAAAAGAACAAAGGAACTTCAAGTTCCCATAACTGCCTCTGGTGAGCATAGCTTGCATGGCATCTCCTGATTTAGGGAAAAAAATAGAAAAATAAAAGAGTAAGGAGCAATGTTTTATAACATTTGTCATGACAAGGCATTGAAGATAAGTTATCTAGCTCTAGACAAAAGGGAAGAAGAAAAAAAAAAAGGGAGGGACCTCCTCCACCAGCATCCAGGCCAAGAAATAAAAAGGGTGAAAAAAACTCACACCCATCCAGCCAAAATGCTGTTTAGAAAACTGTCACAACATAGCAGTGTACATCCAGCCCAGATACAAAACGGAAATTGTCATTGTATAGCAACATACATTCGGCCAGCCCAAATACAAAAAGGGAACTGTCATTGCACAGCAATATAGAGAATACAATACAAATCAGATCATCAGATAGCTACAGCAAACTGTGTCTCATATATATCGTTTCTTTCCTCCCTTTTTTTCTCTTTTTTTTTTTATGTGAAAATTGCACATTTCAGATTTATCACATGGACACACAGAACCAACACACATATACACAGAACCAGTAACAGCAACATCTTAACAGGATAGATCTGTCGTCATCTTACCTGAGCTTGCCTGTTTAAATAATGAATATGCATGCGCATATAACTACGTATGTGCATATGCCCAATGGCCATGCGCACACACGTGTGACGGGCAATAAAATAAATATGAGAGCACACACGTGATTGTTACTATGTCCATATATGTCCATCCATCCATCCCCCTCCCTCTCCCCCCACAAAATAAGTAGGGAAAACGGATATATATTGAGATCACGCACTTCTAGTAAACAACAAAAAATTCACATGACCTTATAATCCAGTACACCGCATTTGACACACTGTTTTAGAGGCCCTCCTAATAATTCATTTGTTCGATACAGAAAGTGAAAACATGCCATTATAACTGAAACCTGTACGCAGGGCTATGCCTTTGTAACAAACAGCAAAATAACCATATATTCAGGCTATGCCTTTGTAACAAACAGCAAAATAACCATATATTTGCAAAAATCAGAAGATTACATGCCTATCTCTGGTCTCCCTCAGCTGAAGAAATCTATCATGAGTTGGAGAGATAGAAGGAAGGGCAGGATAGGGAGGGTGTGTCGGATAGAGAGGAGGGAGAAGAGAGGGAGAGTGAAGGGGATGCCAAAAACAAAGTACAAAAGTAAAGGAAAAAAATTGTTAAGCCTCTGGTCCATAACAACTTGAGTGAAGAAGAAAATGCAACGCATAATATACACTCATTTACATAATACTGATACCTTTTTTCCACAGAGAACAGATGATGAAACTTCATGATTGTTTTTAGATTTTTATGAGAGAGAGAAAGAGAAAGAGAGCTAACATTAAATGCTGCATGTATTCAAATATCATTTGTTACTGATGAAATACATGAGAAAACTTGATTGACTACGTAACACATTGAGCTCATACGTTCCAAAGAGCTGTGAGATGTAAAAATATGAGTTTCTCCCTTCACTTTTTTTCCCCTCCTCTTCTCTTTCCCTGCTCAATCTTCCTTCATAACACTGTCATTTTGTCAATGAGCACACTGTCATTCCATCATTCCATAAGTGTCTTATGAACCCATGACAAAAATGAAATACAAGTCATCAAATCATATCAGTCTGCATTTTATTAAAGTCTTTGCTAGTGTTTAAACAGAATGGACAATTTGTATTGTTGTACTTACTCACGCAAGAGCATTTAACACTCTGATTTCAAAACGGCCTGTCTCAAAAGGTTATGATTCTCCCCCGCCCCCCCACCTCCCCAGTCCCCATCACTCCCGGTGTACTCTACCACTCATATACATGTCTTCATTCAATCCATGTTATTGATCTTGTAATTGTTTATCTCCAGATTGATCAGATGGGGACACAAGCAGGAAAAACCGGTGCCTTCTCATAAGGTGCAAACTTTCTATGAGAGAATCAGGATATATATGTGTGAAACTCCGTAGCAAAGTATTGTAACATCCAAATACCACTATATTCAAGGTGCGAAGAGACGTGTATCAGACTGGGCATGGCTGACAGGCCAATTCCCTGGCACATTAATCTCACCCTGCTGAGGCCAATTACTGATCTAACTTCCAATTCTGTGGAACCAAAGAAAGGAAGACTAAGAAATTGACAAGCACCTTCCTGGAAAAAGAGACCACAACAGAGGAAATGCAGTCTTAGATGAGTTTTTGTGTCAGGAACTGGTCCACTTTGTGTAAGTCATCAATTAGGGAGGCAAAATGAAATCCTAGAAGTCCCCAAAACACAGGAGGTAACCAAGTTTCAAACAAGATAACAAAGTCGTGACCATGAAGAATGGACTCCAAAAGAGAAGAGCATTCAACAGGAGAAGAAAACTGGCTGACATCATCAAAGTTATGACAAATCAGCATAACTACAGGAATTCTTGAAAGAAAGGCTATTCGCAAAAGAGCCAACTGCAGTATTTAAAACAAACAGACGTTTATCCCTTCAAACATAATTGGTTTGCCATGAACCAAATTCCACGTGACTTTGTGTCAAAAGGAGAGCTTTAATTTTTGTAATTTCCATGTAAATGTCCACAGTTTGAATGGCATAAACATGACTGTCAAATCCTGCTAAATCACCGCGGCGAATCAGTGCAGATGGGTAAAAGCAAATATCGGTAATTTGTTTGGCATAAACAACAGACCTAATAGAAGTCAGAGATAACAGGTTGACGAGCTGTTAAAATGGGATTGATTCACATATAGGCAGATTTTCCTCTGGATTTTGTGATTTTTTTTTTTCATATTTGATTCAAAGATATTGAAAAAGCAGAGTTAAACTTGAATCAGCGGGATGAGGAGGAGTTCATGAGGGCAAATTAGAATAAGAAGTAGCAAGAGCATTACTGAAAACAGATCCATATCTCTGACAACGGGGAAGTTTCCTGGGTAATCTGTACCTGTTGAGACCTGTGAGCAGGATCATTAAAATAAGCATCAGAAAAAGTACTTGAACTAACTGGTCATGCATTATCAGTTTCTGACCTCACCAGTGGTAGCATAAATCTCATCATCATCATCTTACTCATTCATATGTTCATCGTCATGTTCCAATTCCTTTCGTTCGCCGGTCTTCCTTACGCTGGCATTCAAACCATGCCTACCTCTTGACTGGTCAGGATGCAACCTGTCCACCTCGCGTATGTCACCTAGGAAGCACCCAGCTACACCAGTAACCCCCCTTGGAGCCGCGCCCTGTTGGCAGCTCTCCAAGCTGGTACTGTTCCATGAGGCGAGCTCCTTTGAGGTCTGCCAGCAACACTGGAAACCGACCGCTCCTCAAAATCACCCAGGGGGTAGGGGTTATACAGTGTGCTGAGGGGAGACACTAGCCTGTCTCCACTGTGCCTTGGACCAAAGTTGAGGCGGTGAAGCAGGGAGTGCCAGTGGTTGCCCTGCCAAAACTGGCAGGCCATCAGAACAAAAACTGAATACCAAGCGCTATGGGCCAATCACACAAACTACATGGCGTGGAAAGTGAGCAGCAGGTGCATATGACACAGGTCTAATGTCTGTCGAGCATAGACACCGGCTTTCAACAGGAACTGCAAAGTCTGTAGACTGGTGGTGAGACGTTGGAAAGTTGGACTGCACCAAGGAGCTCTGTACAGATGGCAACTGTAAAGCAGAAGATCGTCATAATTTTCTTGAATTATCAGCACAAAAGGTGAGTTCTTTTTCTTGTAGGAAAAGGCTTGCTCGATGGAATGCTTCTGATGATCCGTTTTGGAGTGCTCAAATGAAAATAATTAAGGAAAAGGAGAAAACTGAATTATGTTGGGGGGGGGGGGGGGGGGAGTTGATTACATGTCGGTGAGGGGAGACCATTCATATATTCCTGTGGGTTGAGTCGAGTTAGCTCCCTGCTCTCCATTTTGATCTTTTTCTTTTTTTTGAGAGATTCCTGATGGATAGATGTGTCAAGTGGAGGTAACGCGTTTGTCTGGACAGGTAAGTGTGAAGAAAAGAGATCTACAGTGTTATCTCCATTTGTTATGATATTCTCATTTGATTATTATCATAACTGCATGCAAGAAACAGTTGTATCCAGTATTAAAACTGTTCAAGAAAATGGCAAATGGCAGAAACAAAAAAGATATTGAGTGAAACCTTTTCTTCTTCTTCTTCTTTTTTTTTTTTTTTTAAGAAGAAAATGCTCATTAACATTGAGAGCTAAATATGAGTTTAGAATGCTCCAGACTACACAAGGTTTGGCCAGGAAAGAAAATCTTTTCGACTGTCTTTTGTCTGTCATAGGGAAAATTTGAGGAAATCCCTTCATCTTCATTCTCATTTCTGTTTATTGTTTAATTTCCCCTGGTTGACCTCAGGGAAGCGTGTGACGGTGAGGAAGAAGTCTCTGAAGAATGAGTGGCTGGGAGAGATAGGCCGACGTCATCCAGTGTCTCTGGCCTTGGTGCAGTGCCATGGAGACCAGTTGTCAGAGAGTGCTCTCAGGGAGCTCTTCAGAGAGGTTGCCCCCAAACTGAAGGTGAGGTGTGTGTGTGTGTGTGTGTGTGTGTGTGTGTGTGTGCACGCATGGGCACACTGTTATGCTTTTGTGCATGTTTCCAGAGTGTACACTAGCTGTTCATTCTGTCGTATTATTTGCCAGTGTGACCTTTCTTCATAAAGTCTTGTTGTTTGGATTTTTTAAAAACTTGTTTTGTACTTTGTTTTTAAACCATAGAGTTATGAATTAAGTGGGTTGGTTGGTGTGCTTGTCTTATCCACCCTTGAGATATCAATATTGGGGTATTTTGTTATGAACTGCTGTGTATTTGTGCTTAAATCTGTAAGATTTTTCTTAAGTAATTATAATGACTCCACCGAACAATGTGGACAAACAAATCACAAGACAAAACACAACACATTTCAACCTCATAGGTCTTCTTTAGGCAAGAGAAACAACACTCCGGACAACAAAAACGAAGAACGAGCAGTCACTTTTCTTTGTTGAATTTGGCACAAGATGGGTGTTGAATGAAAATGAGGCCCTTGGGAAGGAGACAGTGCACATTGAAGTAGTAATGATGATAAAACTGATAGCAATAATAATGATGTTGAGGAGGATATTGCAGGCTGGTGTTTCAGAGGCGGACGGGAACATACTACTTTTGTATGTTGATTCTATGGGGGTGGAGGGTTCCAAGTCTGGCAATAAGATACGATTCCTTCATAAGGTACTCCAAATTGTCACTCTGTGGTTGCCAAAGTGCTAGGACTTTGACATGGTTGATGGTGTGTTAGGTATGGTTGAAGTATAGAGTGGATATCAGCCAGATGTTCAGAGATACGCGTCTCAAGTGTGCGGGATGTCTCACCTACATAGATCTTACCACACAGTTGGCAGTGGATGTCATTCACGATGTTGTGGCTCTCCTGCATGAGTGTTTAATAGTGAATGAGCTTTCGGAGCCATGAAGAATGGTGTCTGGTTTGATGAGAGGGCAGATTTTGCAGTTGGTTTTGAGCAGGGGAAAGTACCTGGTGGCTTAGATGTGGAGATTTTGTTCAGTTCAGGTGCACCAGTAGGTCTTTGAGGTTTTTGTCACGTCTGAAAGTGATCATCGGTTTGGTCTCAAAGACAGGTTTGTGATTTTTTACTATGTGTCAGTTGGACCTCAGGATCCTGCAGATGGGCAGAGTGTGAGGATGGAAGAGGAGGCAGGTGTGAGGATGGAAGAGGAGGCAGGCGGCGGGTCAGTTTGTCTCTTTTGCTGGCTGGGTTTCAAGAGCAGATGTTCCGGATACAGCTGTATTCATTATTAATGAAGGCACTTGGGTATCCATGGTTGGTGAAAAACTCAGAC
Organism: Conus betulinus; assembly: GCA_016801955.1. Lineage (NCBI taxonomy): Eukaryota > Metazoa > Mollusca > Gastropoda > Neogastropoda > Conidae > Conus > Conus betulinus. The sequence continues at coordinate 194,670 of JADBJO010003714.1, forward strand.
ATTTTGGCTGTTTGTACAGTGAATTCTTCTTCGTTGGAGCAGAGTCTGCATAGGCGGAGGAATTCAAATATGGAATGCTGTCTTTATGGATGGGTGGTGGGAAGATGTGTAGTCCAGGTATGAGTGCACATCAGAGGGTTTATAGAAAATTGAGATTTTGAACAGTCCATCTTTGAGGAAGATGGTGATGTCCAGGGAGTTGACTGACTGTGAAATGGTGTAGGTCAGTTTGATAGATGAATGGAAGATCTGAGCAAAGTTGAGGAAGTTATGTATGATTGTGTTTAAGTCCGTATGATTTTTTTTTTCCATGTTGGAACCATGTGACTATTTTTATGTAGTGACTGACCTGATCAGATAAGATTATTTGAAGTTGGCTTAGCTTGAAGCTGTTGTTTTTATTGAAGAAGAGCAATGGAGTACTGGAGAGACTCAAATGAAGGAACCCAGACTGGTGTATTCATATGAAGAAAAGTCAAGGATAGATGATGATTTGCATCCATTTGTTTTTATTCAGTCTTTTGCTCATGATCTGCAAGAGGGAAATTCTGTGAGCCTCCCCAGATACATTGGGTGAACTGACCCCCAGCCAGGTCAGTGCTATGCCCAGTGTTACAGGGACCGCAGTGTGAAGTTTTTTTTCCTATGGATTAAACCACATGTCCAGAAAGGCCAGAAACTGGAATTCAACCTCGCCATTTTTCCAGAGATCTGGAAATCACAAAATGTCTGGGTCAATTTTTTTTTTTTTTTCCTTTTTCTCTGAATGTTGCTGTAAAACTGCATCCTGATTACTCCATCTTATCCGGAATTTTCTTTGCCAAACTGATTAATCCTTCATCATTTTGCTGAGTCAATGTGCAGATGCTGCATCAGCCAGGAGTCATGGTACCGATCGTTAAGTTTAATGAAGACAGTCTGCGATCAATGCCAGTGTAAAGAACAAGTTTTTTTTTTTTTCTCCCCTCACACTGTGGAGGCTTCTTCTGGGCAGTAACTGCCTAATCTTACATGAACTACGATAAACATAGGTTCTTTATTTCGCATATTACTTCCAAATCTGATTACCGTGATCCCTTAGCATGCTTTCGCGTTAACTCATGCTCTCTCACCGGTTTTTTTTTTCTGTATGTTTCAGGGCATGTTGTACAAAACTTAGCAACACCCTGACATTGTTTCGCATGCAGAAGTTAGCAAGGGTTGTCACTCTTTGGTCAGCACCCCCCCCCCCCCTCCTCCCCCCCCCTTTCCTCCCCAGTTTGGTAAAAGTCCGAAAGTGCAATTACTGCTCGAGAATTTGGTCTCTTGAAGTTTTTTTTTTTATTTATATTTTCACCAGTCACATGGGTACAAAATAATATGAAATCGTATGGGTAAACAGGTCTGTAATTGTACGCTTGCAAAAAAAGAAGAAGATGTAACAACTTATTACAGGGCCACCTGTCATTTGACGTTAGTGTCTGAGTGTGTAATAACAGGCTTGAAACGAAGTCACAATGACCCAAACTTGGTTAGACATATTGAACAGATGTTCCTTAACAGATCACACACCTAAAAACCCACTGCAGTACAAGGTGGAAGCGCAGCTGCACGTGCGGAAACCACGTAAAACCGGTAAAACGGGTGCCTGTGGGAGCATATGAGTTTGAAAAAAAAGGGCAAATGCTCGTGGTCAATCATGATGCACGTGCATGGCACCTCGTTCATGAACACAGATCAGACGCCGTTGGCCACAAATCTGTAACAGAACGGTCGTCTACGCCAGCCCAAAAAGCATGGCACAAAGGCAAAGACTGGACCCTGCCGATCGTGGACGTGCCTTAGCGTTGATTGACGAAGGGATTTCTGGCCGCGAGGTGGCTAGGCGTCTGAACGTGTCCCATTCCACCATCCAACGTCTTGTAGAGAGGTTTCAGGCCACTGGCAGCGTGCAGGATCGGCCACGATCAGGCCGTCCTCGGTGTACCGACAGACATGCTGACCGATTTCCTCCTGCTGTCTGCCCTACGCAATCGGACTGTCACCTCATCCACCTTAAGGCGTGAGCTCCTGCAGGCTGCAAATGTCAATGTCAGTAGAAGGACAGTTTGTAACCGTTTGCACGAGTTCGGGCTGTCATCCCGGAGACCAGCAGTCCGAGTACCACTTACTCCAGCTCACCGCAGAGCACGGGCAGACTGGTGTCGTCATCACGTTCGCTGGACGAGGCAGCAATGGTCTCGAGTGCTGTTCACAGATGAGTCCCGCTTCACCTTGGCATCAATGACGGCAGGACCCGAGTGTGGCGAAGGCCAGGAGAACGTTTTGCTGACGCCACAGTTCGTGAGGTGGATCGTTACGGAGGGGGTTCTGTGATGGTCTGGGGTGGCTTCAGTCGTCAAGACAGAACTCCCCTGTACGTCATTCAAGGCATGCTGACAGGGGTGCGGTACCGTGACGAGATGTGTGGCCCCTGATCCAGCCCGCCCTTCAGGCCATGGGTAACGCTGCTGTTTTCCAAGACGACAACGCCCGTCCACACCGAGCCCGTGTCGTGGACGATCATCTGCAGCAAGAGGGGATCATCCGGATGCAGTGGCCATCTCGCTCACCCGATCTGGCTCCAATTGAGCACCTCTGGGATGTCCTTGGACGGCGGGGTAGCCCACAACCACCCCCCGCCTGTTGACGTGGCCCAGCTCACTCTCTTTCTGCAGCAGGAGTGGCAGGCCATACCGCGGGACACTCTTCGGACCCTGGTGGACTCCATGCGTCGACGTTGTGCCGCTTGCCTGGCGGCAAACGGTGGCTACACTCGGTACTGAATGGTGCAGTTTTCAGTTGTGGCTTTATGTGACGATCCTGAGGAAGGGTGATTGGACATTACAGCCCGCTGTCCGCGTTTGATTTGTTGATTTCGTGCAATGGTCCAATGAATTTGTTCTTGAATAAATTTGGAAGATTTTGCGTCCGTTCTTCTTAACATTGGCTGTAGTGTTTGGTCTGGGAGACAGCGTTGGCAATGGCCCTTACACAGCCAGCGCTTTGTCTCGCTTGCAAAGATGGCGGCGCAACCTTCAACGAGCGTAGCGACCAAATCAACGTACTTTACAGCTGAGCAGGCTCTGCTAATCATTTTTGACAAAGATAATAATCTTTATTCAACAACTCACTCGAGCATGAAGGTGAGATGATGATAGTGATGGAATTGCCGACCATATTCATCAGTTATTGAGTCGTGCTGTGCGATCTCAAGAGTGTGTTCAGCTGGCTGGTTACCAGCGTCGAACGCACCAGCCTAGTGTGTACTCTGTACTGTGTGCGAGTGGCCAGTGACGTGTTAGTCAGTGCGAGAGAGGAGCGCGGCCTGCTCGCAGCGTGACACGGGGCAGCAGGAAAGGTAGGGGAAGGGGAGGAGTGAAAAGAGAGGGTTGAGTCTAGCAAGGGGGCGTGGTGGGGGAGGGGGGCGTGGTCGTGGACTGACCTGTCTGCATGAAGCGTGAGTGTCTTGATAGACTTCTAGACCGTTTTACTTTCATTTACAGGTGTAGTGTGACTATACAAACTTTATTTTTCAACTTTTTTGCTTTGTGTTCTTTTTTGGATGTGAAGCTGTAGTGGTAAATACATATGTTTTTGATCGTGCAAAAAATCTATCCAAATCTAAATGCCTAAATATTCAAAATTTAAACAAAAGAAGCCCAGATTCAAAATCTCTATTCAATTTCCTTCAAAAATCATATATATTTCATTTTTATATCTTTTGTTGTTTCTGAGCTATAATTTTTTGTTCATTATTACCCCCAAATCATTAGATTTCCCTGGCACTGGGAAAGCCTTTGTTTGTAATATATTTTTTGGCAGTGAACGGGTTAAACGGTGTGTGTGTGTGTGTATGTGTGCTTGCGCACGTGCGTGTGTGTGTGTGTGTGTGTGTGTGTATGTGTGTGTGTGTGATGGGGGAAAAGGAAAAAGAGAGGTAGATAGAGGGAAAAACCAAACAGAAATAGAGATAGAGAAAAAGAGTGGTAGAGAGGAGGAGTCTTGTGTGTGTGTGTGTGTGTGTGTGTGTGTGTGTGTGTGTGTGTGTGTGTGTGATGGGGAAAAGGAAAAAGAGAGGTAGATAGAGGGAAAAACCAAACAGAAATAGAAATAGAGAAAAAGAGAGAGTGCTAGAGGAGGAGTCTTATGCTTGGAAGGGGGCACTTGAGGGTGTATAAAAGAAAGGGAGAGAGTGGTTGAGGAGTCGTTTGCTTGGAAGGGGGCACTCGAGGATGTGTATGAGGACAAAAAAAAAAAGAAAGAAAAAAAAATCGAGATTGAGGGGTGTATATGGGGATTGGGGGGGGGGGGAACTCCTATAAAAAAATAAAAAAAAAAATAGGTGCATATGGATTGTTCACATGTGTATGTGTCTATAAGTTGAAATCTATGAGCCAAGTCATGTACCTGTTTGCACCAACAACCATTCAGCTGGAATAAACATGGCCATAATACAAGGTTTCAGCTGAAGTGGAAAAAAAAAGTCTTGTTTTCGATACAGCACAATTCTCTTAACACCACATGCACAAATTGTGGTCACCACAAACTGTTTCTTGTGTTCACAGTGGGAAGCGTCTTCATAAGTTTCAGAAAAGGTAAATACAAACAATGGTTAAAAAAAAAAAATCATTGCAGCCTCCAACTCCTTGAATTAAATGAACTCTACTGCTTGCAGGACAATAACTTTGATGTCCATTAGTATTATTGGTGGCGATGTCGATTGCATGGTAAAAAGGAGGTAAGGTGTTTCCAAAGCTCTCATATTTTACTTGTCAAAGGTGCCAAAGCCCCTATGTTTTAGGGGACTTTCCCCAACCCCTGATAAGGGGCTCTGCCCTTTGACCCGGCCAAGGGGCCACAATAGGTTTTCCAGCCTTTCATTTTTTTTCTGGTTTCACTTATGTATTTACTGCACTAACATGAAAACTTATGAGGCTTCACCTGTACTTCAAGGGTTTCTTTTTTTTTTTTTTGGTTGAACAACTTTTTTGTCATTTATGTACCCTTGTTGCTGGGTAATTGCGTAATATTGTTGGGCAAAATGTTGGACAGAAATGTTTCATATTATGTAGTAGATATTTTCTTCTTGGAAGGTCAAAAAAGCTGTTCAGTTTGAATTACCAAACAAGAAAAAGTGATATGTAAACCGCTAAGGAAAACTTGGAGACTGGAAATTTTTCATGTGTTGCACATGGGAAATGACATGGGAAATGGCATAAACCTTAATGTTTGCAATGTCAAATCTGCAAAAAGTGATTCAGAATTAAAATGTGCTGTTATAATTCATTTCTGTAATCACCCACCACACATCTGTGGCTGTGTGTCCAGTTTTTCTATACAGTATGTCATTGTGAACTCCCATTAATTTTTTTTTTTTTTTGATTTGAAGTTGAACATTTTTTGCTCTCTGTTCAGGTGGTCTTTTACATCAGTTTTGATCAGTTATCTTTCCTTCACCAGGAACTGAACTTCAGTCGATGCAGCAAAGGAAAGATGATTGGTGACGAGATTCTACTCCATACTTCCACATACTGCCGTCACTTAACACATGTCGATGCCAGCTGGTGCCATGTCACTGACAAGGGACTAACAGCACTGGCTGGATGCTGTCACAGGTGCGTAAACACTGTGCTGTTGTAGTTAGTAAGAGATGTGTGAAAAATCTTTTGACAGTCCGGGGTGTCGTCCAGGGTTTCATTCCTGTAAGGGATGAATGTTCACCCTTTTCCACTTCTCGCCCCTCCCCTTCCTCCCTCCACTTCTCCCCCACCTCATTCCCTTAGCCTTTCATGAATGAGAGGAGATAAATTGTTTTACTGGTGGGAAAGATCTTCTAAAATTAATGTCTTTGCATGTTCCAACTTGCACCTAGTCTTTCAGGTGAGTCATTAAACCAAGGTCCCATGCGTGAATGCATGCACAAAATGTCATACACGTGTGTTGAATCCCATTCCACCTTTCAGAAAAGAATAGGCCATTGTGTGGCGATGGGAGAGAAATGACATGAAAATGAAATACATGCACACTGATGTCTGGTTTAGATATCCTCGGAGACAAAATGTACCTACCTTAATGGTGGGATTAACCCCTTTCACCGCCATGGGCGCTTTTTGGCGACGAGTTGGCAGGGCGCCTTTTGGCGACAAAGTAGGGTGACCTAACTCCCGATACTCTCACGATCCTAGTTCATGAGATAAAAAGCCAGCAGTAAACGTCATAGTTGGGGGATGGTCTGGCCCATGCTCACAGCCATTTGCTTTGTCAGAACACTATTCAGTTCAGTGTGTTTTATTGACTTTATTCCGATTGTTTTTCCATTCACTATGACGTCACCACCAAGCACTTTACGTACTCGACCTTGCCGTACATTTACCACAGATCAAGTGCTGGGAATATTGAATAGACAGTTGGTTGTTCCTAATACAGATGAAGAAGACCCACACAGCCACGAGTAAAGAACGATAGTGAGGGCTTGACCGAATTATTCCAACGTGAAGCGTTGGACCGTTGCCAACTTGTTATGAGAGGCTGATAAGACGCCAAACTTACTACCCTACCGCGTGTGCCCCAGTGTTTTTTGCGTTGAGCCAGCCAGCACTGACTGACTGTTCACTAACTCTATGTGAGGGAGCCAACTAAGACTTTAGGCAACGAACTTCACACACGCTGTGGGCCCACTCGCTGGTCGAGGTTGAAGGGGGCGTGGCCAACTGACACGTGAGAGGCGAGTATCACAGACGTCTTTCGAGTGGGTGTACAGCTGATTATATAGATCAACTGAATGACAAGGGTTCAGAGACCAACAGGCACATGAATGACTTTGTGTTCATAAAAAAATATATATATATATTACTGTTGAGAGTGAAAGGGACGTGTGTGTGTGTGTGTGTGTGTGTGTGTGTGTGTTTGTGTGTGTGTGTGTGTGTGTGTGTGTGTGTGTTCCCTTTTTCTTTCTTACATGTGTACCAGTTAGGCATAAGAATGTGTGTGTGTGTGTCTGTGTGTGTGTGTGTGTGTGTGTGTGTGTGTTCCCTGCTATTGGAGTAGTTGTATTTGGGCTGTTTCATGCACTTTTCTGTTGGAAATACCATACTTTCTGGTCTTCAGTTGTGAGTGGAGTATTTTTTCCTCCATTGTTGAGAGTTTGTTGGCATTTTTCTTTATTTTTTACGCTTAGAAGAAACATAACATTTTTTTTTTTATTTTGCATTTTTTTTTTTTTGCACTTGAAATCACTAAAAAATTGAAATTGTTGTTGACTTACCATTACTAACATGTTACGATATAATAAAAGTACAGTGTATCTCCTCCATTTTACAAAAAATAGCATGAGAATTGGTTGTTTAGTTCCAGAGATATCCGCGTTTCACATATGCTGGTATACACATAAGAGCTTTTTTGGAAAAATGGCTGGCGATGGGGATTTATGCAAAATAGAATGTCAGGCGGTGAAAGGGTTAAAGACAGTCACATGCCAAAAATTCTCACCAAGGATGTACCTTAGAGTTCTAGCTGAGGAATGAAGAGAAAGAAAGCGATTAACTCTTTGAAGGCAGACTTACTAGATTGGGAGTCCCTTGTACACCACATGCAGGGGAACATTAACAGTCGTGAATTTGGGATTTAGTATCGCATGGTCTATCTTTGAATTTTCCAAGTTTTTAAGGCAACCAGTCAACAGTGATCATCCTGCTCTGCTACTAACAACGCAGCTGGTCATGAGTTCTTCATGTATTCACTTAACATACAGCTACTCTTTACTTTTACATTTTTCAAAGGATTTACATTAAAGGTGAGGGAATGTGCTTCATTTTTACAAATAAAATTTGTGTATTTTTATGTTTCCCCCTTCCTCCTTACTTCTCCCCCTTCACCTTCCTCCCCCTACCCCACCCCTATCCTATTTCCTCAGCCTTTCATGAATGAGCGGAGATAACTTCTCGTACAGCATGTTGTCTTGATGGTCTGAACAAAAGATGCACAAACCTTATGTGTGTGTATGTGTGTGTGTGTGTGGATGTTGGTGTGCATGTGAATGTGTGTATGTGAAGAATGGAAACTGTCCAGAAGGGTTTTTATTTACAAATATATTGGTGAACATGTTAATATATCTTGAGTGGGAAATCCACAGCTCGGATTACTGATTTTCATTTTTCAAGTGCACTTCTCCTATGTTAACATTGTTACAGTTTTTTTTAACATACCCATTAAAAACAAACCTTTATGAGTACTGTTACTGTAATTTTGTATGGAAAAATGAAAGAAAGTATATTATTGTTTTCAAAACAAACTAGGTCTGTGGAAAAAAAAAAAACCTCATCAAGACTAATCACTCAGGTATAGGAAAACAAGCAAAGTTTTCACACAAGATCATGTATTGTTTTTTTCCCTTTCTGATGATAGTGTGACTTTGTGTCTGAGTGGGGTGTTAGCAAATCACTGACTTTTTCTATCAGCATTGAGGCCTGTGTCACATGACAGTGTTGTCAGCTGAAACGAGAGGGACAGTAACTTTAGAGCTGTGACTGGATTCATGAAAACTAAGGGGAAGCAAAGTTTTATGTGGATGTGTGAAACCATTGGTGTCTACATACACAGCATCAGCCGCATGCAAGTTTGAGTGAGTGTTAGCTGGCAGATGTCATCAGTGGTAGAGCAGTACTTCAACTGATTTATCAAAGCCAATGACTAATTTGGAGAGTGTTTACACTTGAAAGCTTTGAGCGTGATTTAAGTTGGGTTCTGAAGATCATTAGTACCTAATGGCTGGCTGATTGGGGCAGCTGTTTGGATGTGATATTGCTATCAGATTCACCTTACACAAACACTACTTATGATGCTTGCAATTGTGTATAAGGTTAGGTATGCTTATTATTGATTATTCACCAGTGGCTCATATGAGTAGCATAACACCAGCCAGCACACACACACCCAGCCAGCACACAAATCAGTCTTCAATGAGATCTAGCTGCTTGATTTTTTTGTGCCTGTTTGCAGCGGCTTATCTCACGTCCTGCAGGTCAGGTTGCCTGGAACAGACTGACCAAAAACTATCCTGTGACCTGGGCATTATAGCATGTCAGCCAGTGACGCTGTTCATTGGCTCCTGACATCAGTTCTATGAAACATATTTCACCTGACTATAGCATATAATAAAATGAAGCAATAGGCAAAACAGCATCAAAATCTATGTCAGAACAACAAAAAAAAATGTGCCACACAGGAAACAGTGTTTTAAAAGATTTTCTTTCAGACACCTCTCTTGTGCACCAGCTTCACTCCATCCAAATTTTGAAGCTTGTTTATTGAAACCAATGGACTCTGTGTTCCCTTGCCATGAAGCATTTTCTGCAACCAAACTGTCATTATATTTGACAAAATCTGTTTTAATATTTCAAGCATATTTCAATATGAAATGCTCTTTTATGAAGCCCGCCTGATGTATTCTTTAAAGTGACAAAACCTTGATTGGTTTTCTTCCAGGCTGGAATCGCTGTGTCTGAATGGCTGTCAGCAGATCACTGATGAAAGTCTGAAAACAGTGGTGGAAAAGCATGGAACCAGGTAAGATCAGCCTTATTTCCCCTTGTTAGTAGTTTAATTCAGTGGCAATGTAATGATCATTCATCATTTCATAATGTATTTTGGCCATGTCTTAAGAAGTCAGTAGACCTACACAAATTGACAAAAGCATGCAAGATAGTGATGATTTTAGAATGTTAATATTTCTTTTAAAATGTCCATACAGATTTTTTATAAGTGCTCTGTGTAAATTTTCACTTTCATTTCAACATGTCTCTAAATTTGCAATGGCTAAAGCTTGAAAAGTACCTGTGCTTACATTACATTCTTTATAGTGTGTATGAGCCAACGCGTTTGGAAAATTGGATGATTTTTTACATATAAGCAGTAGTCCCTTACTGTTACGGATGGAATGGGTGGTGTCTGCAGGTGTCTGACTCACACACAGAAATTATGGATGCATGCACGACTTTTCTAAATCACATACACACACCCAATCACCCGAACATTGACAGCCAGGCAACAGAACAACACTTTTTTTTGTTGTTTTATGTTGCCTGAGCCATCAGACAAACATATAATAATCGCAAGGACATCGAAAGTCGGCACGCCAACCACAAGGCGTACACACAAACTATATGTATATATTAATATTTCAAATACGCCAAACAGGGCGCACGACACAAAATATATCTATAAACAATTCGCTATTATCGCTGCTGGTTCCAACGACGATGAAGGCGGTGACAATGACAACGGAATGACGAAGATGACGAAGACGACGAGATGACGAAGATGAAGACAACAACGTCTACAGCGTCAAGTCTGACACGGAACTTGCAGAACGTCAGAGCTGTGGCTCAAAGAAAAAAAAAAACGCTAGCACTCACGGCGTCTCTGCCGGCGACAGGGTGACAGTGTCACACAGGAGCTGTGGCTCACACACACACACAAGCACAGAACGCAGTGACGGCCTCACCAACAGGTCGCTGGTTCAAAAACTTGGGAGCGGCGCTCTGGCTTGGCAGCAGCGCGTCTCCAGCCTAACTGGCTCAGCGGGTAGTCGATCCCCGTCGCAGTGGCAGGTAGGGTAGGTTGTCGGGCAGTCAGGCCGACCTCTCCACACCATCACACAGTGGGAGAAGGGGGTAATCACATCTACGAACCCCCTACCCCTCAAACATGGCAGCCAGTCCCCCTCAGTCCAGGGAACACATCTACCTGGGGGAAACTGATTAACTACCTTGATTATCATGGCTACTACTCATTGCAATCACGACTATATTCATATTCATTAGCCACATCATATTCCACTAGAACTTGAGACAAACATCAAATACTGCAATATTCCTTTTTCCAGAATAATAACACATCATTCCTTTTCCGGAATCATAGCACTACACAGTAAAGGACTTCAATATAAACCTTTCAGAGTCTAGTTTTCCAAATTGGGGAAAGATTCCCACTTAGACCTTCTTCAAATAAACCATGAATACAATTCATTACACACACTTAATGATTACTTTTCATCAAACTATAATGTCTTTCGCCGTGTCACAAATGTTCATCTCTTTTCTTGTATAATAACAAGAATGTTCATTTCAGTTCATACAATCACCACCAGATTTTAAAAGGAATTTTTTTTTTTCAAAAGATTCAACTACTTCAATACATGTAAAGAAAGATTTCCACACACTCTTGTTTACCAAGACACAACTATTCAATATTCATATCAAGAGTGAATTAAATACTCATCCACATCAAAATCAAAAAAACTAACATATATCAAGTCTCTGTCCCTCAGTCTGGGAGCTTATTATCCATAGCATCAAAAACTCTCCCTCTTCTCGCAAACCACATCAAACCTTTTTTTCATCATGAAGTTCATAAACAATTAAGTCACAGAATAAACAAAATCTTTTTTTTTTTTTCTGAAGACCACTTCCTTTAACAATCACTTCATGTTTTCGACAGCATTTTGTTTTGCTACCCTATCCAGTCATAGGACACAACATAACACAGCAAATATTTTTCTTTTCTAAATCAAACTTCACAAGTGTGCTGAGGAGTTTTCAGTCGCTCCTAAACGGGAATACGGTTTCAGTTTGTTAACAAATAAATATTGAATGATAAATACCTGACTGACTGCCACAAAAAAAAAAAGCTGGGTCCCTTTTCGGCCTTCTGGAATGCTGCGGAGCCTGAATCACTGCAGAGACTGCCTAACGGTTCAGCTCACCCGGCTTTAACGGTGCGCAGGTGAGTAGCAGTCAGGTAAACTTTTCAACCGGCTTCCGGAGGACTACCTTCCGGTCAGCACGGTTGCATGAAAATTTTTGTGACGGACGGGAATCGGTCCGTCACAATACTCCCCCCACCTCAAAAAAAAAAAACAATGTCCGAATTGTTTTTACTAAGAGGAAGTAAACAAACAGCAGAAAAAACACAAACCCAGAAATCATACATCGACATGACGGAAAAAGAAGAAGCAGGTCATGGAAGCCGCTCATGGAAGCAGGTCATGGAATCCCTCCATGAACTCATACACAACAGAATAACACAAGTTGTCGTCCCAATGAACTCTGAATCCCTTTTACATGCGAGCTTGTTGCTGACCTCAGGGACAGCCTCTCCATACCCACACAGGGTAGACTACACATATCTACTGACCACTCGGTCAGCCTCTCCATACCCACACAGGGTAGAGACCACATATCTACTGACCACTGGGTCAGCCTCTCCATACCCACACAGGGTAGAGACTACACATATCTACTGACCACTGGGTCAGCCTCTCTATACCCACACAGGGTAGAGACAATGGCTAAACATTACCACTCAATACTACTGTACGCCTTATCACGATTCAGCAACTTTCGACTAGCAAACACGACTGGTGTGAAAAAAATCATTCTCCTGAAGCAATACAGCACCCAAACCAACACAGAACTAGCATCAGTCCTGAGAACAAAAGGATTACGCAATCTAGGTAACAACACACAGGTGCAGAAGACAAGATTCCCTGAATCTTCCTCAAAGCTTCAGCACACTCAGGAGTCCAAGAAATAGACCTGAAATCAACGCAGAAACGACACGTACAATCTTTTTTCCTGATGAACACAACTGGAGATGCATACAGGCTATTTGATGGCTCAATAATACCAAGATCCAACATGATACCAATCTCTCTCTCAACAACCTCTTTTGCAGAAAAGGGTGTGTCATAACATTTCTTTCTAACAGGGACATCTGTTGTAAGAGGGATCTGTAATAGTACATCACCTGAGAAAGAACTGAATTGGGAGTCGAAACATCCTGAAAATCATCAAAGATTGTACGCAACTCCCTGGTACTTTTTTCAGACAAAGTACAATCAAACTGTACAGAACGAACATCTTCAACTGGCATAGAAGACGCCATCGGAACAGTTAAAGTTGGAATGGGTAAAGCGTCATCACAGTCCTGGACGACACCAACTGTACGAACCACTTCACAAACAGTACAAACAGACTCCAGAGAGGGATCCACAGAAAGACCAACTCCTGAAGAACACTTAAGAGAAACCTGTCCCTGCTCACAAGCCAAAGGTGCTATCTCTGACACAGGCACTGAAGTACCATGTGAAAGAACGACTGTAGGTACAACATCAGAAGTAGACACAGCAGACACATCAGAAGACGTTAACTGAAAGCATGTCTTCAACGACTCATCCTCCTTTTGTTTCTGAATCAGATCAGAACGAGAAATATTCAAATCATCAGGGATCTGACACAGAGGTTTCTTCTCTACCACATGTTTAGCTCTAGCCCTGGTAACGGCAGCTAAAGAGAAGGGTTCGTCACTCACATCACTGGAAGCACTGCCTTCACAGATGCAAGGAACATTACCTATGATGAGATCTGCGACAGGACTGTCTAGGACACAGCAGGTTAGATCACCTCAAAGTAGGGGACAACTGACAGGAACTGTAGCTAGTGGGAATTCATCCACATGTCCTCCAAAAGAAACGCAGCTCACTGTAGTACCTAGCATCTGGCTATCGGAAACTAGTCTCTCGCGAACACCACAGATGGTAGCACCAGTGTCACGCAATACTGAACTTAAAGTGCCATTAACAAATCCAGATTCCAGGTTCAACTTCCCTGTGAACTCTCCTGCAGCTAAACAAGCGAATGGGGAGCGAATGATTGAACAAGCAGCAGTAGAATGTTTGTCAGCTGACTTGTCGACGACAGTTGAACTGTCTGTCACAAAGGGGCACTTATCGGGATGACTCAGATTACAAATTTTACATGGGTTTTTACCTGACTTCCAAGAACATTTGGAAGCCACATGCCCTGTCTTTTTACAAAAAAAAAACAGACAACACTGGGAGACTGGGAAAATGTATTTCCTGATGAACCTCTAGTGACTGAATACTGACGAGCACCACGACCACGGCAACGGTTTACCACTACTTTGACTAGCCGGGGTGCTGGGATTCTGAACAACAGGACGAGAGGCAAAAAATATCTGCGACCTCTATCTGACTGACCACGGAATGGAGGTCTATCTGACTGTCCAGAAGTACTATGAGAAACAGAGGCAAAAATATTTACATCAGCCTTTCTGGCAAGGAGCTTAGTGGGATGGGCATGGGCCTGCCTGTATGACTCAGCAGACTTGATCATAGCATCAAATGTTTTTTCATCTTTTTTTTCACACAGAAAAGTCGCCAAATCCTTAGAAACACATTCTAAAAACTGCTCTCTCAAAATAAGATCAACAAGACCCTGAAAAGATTTCTCAATCTTGGACAACGAAATCCAACGATCAAGAAGGCGTCTAAGTTTCTACTGAAAAAGTTTCAAAGGGTTCATCTGCACTAGGCTTAGACTCACGAAAACGCTTACGAAAACCATCTGGAGTACACTGAATTTCTTCAACAAACTTTCTTTCAATAGTTCATAAGAAACCACATTATTTTCTGCCAGACTGTGATAAAGCGTGAGAGCTGAACCCTCAAGTAATGTAGAGAGATAAGTGACCCAAAGACTTTCTGACCAGCCAAGAGAGCGAGCATGGGTTTTAAATCTGAACAGATAACTGTCAATGTCATCCGTTTTTTCTTTAAAGGGAGGCAATTTGGGAAAGGTAGGACGAGGGGCGTTAGACCTAGGTACGCTAGCAGTTTGACCGTCCTCACCTGAAATTACTCCCTGAGAAATTTTTCCACGAGAAATTTCTAACTGGATCCTTTTAGTTTCTTCGGTATCATGTGCTCTCTCTTGGTTTCCTCTATCTCTTTTTGTTGTAATCTTTTGGTTTTTCTCTACCTCCTCTCTTTTTTTTTCTAATCTTTTAGTTTCCTCCTGCATTTGTCTCACTCTGTTTTCTCTCTTTCTCTGCATTTTCTAAATCTTGCGTAATACATCTTTCAACATAGTCTAATAAAGCCTGCTCTTCAAGACCAAATGCCTTACCACGTTGTAAGTATTTAGTGAAAGTTTGATCTTCGTCCACAGAAGACATATTGAAACACTTAAGTCAGTGGACCAAATACAAGCAAAAGAAAGTTTAGAACTATGTCCACTGAAATATATTTCAAAGGGGTTATTATTTTTCACACAAAAACTTATATCTATCACACTTAAAAAAACTACAACTAATTTTGAAAGGGAACGAAACGACAGTAATAACAGAAGTTTTACGGGTTGGGAAACGCACGTAGCAATTAATGATAGGTAATAAACAAATGCATCAATCAATGACTGCAATAATGAAAAACATATGCAGAAATCAATCAATGAACAAACATATGCATAACTCAATCAACAATGAATAAACATATGCATAAATCAATCAGTGATCAATACACATATGCATATATGAATCAATACAGTCTTGTTTTCTTTTTTTTTGGGGGGGGGGGGGGGGGGGGGGGGGGGGGGGGGAGGTTTTTTTTTTTTTTTTTTTAAATGGCCCAGGCAGCCAACCATACACACATTCATTCAAGAGAAAGAACCCTAAGAACGCTATAGGAGCAACACAATCCCAAGTGAAAAGATAGAAATAGAAACAATCAGAAGGGTAACAAAAGAGAATCAAACTAAAGCCCACAGAAGATGAAGAACTAGGCCCTCATATCTCCAGAAACTATACAAAGGAGATACCCCGTTACGCTGGAGACGGGAAACCAAGTTAAACAGAAACAGTCATTCAACAATACAAAACGACCAATGCTCTCAAAAGGAAAGTCTGTAGATGTGTCCTAACTTAATAACTGGGGACACTACAAGGGGTCACAAAAGAAATCCTAACCCTAGCACAATTTTGAAGGTAAATGCGAAAAGTTCTACGGGGTCACCAGATGTTACGGATGGAATGGGTGGTGTCTGCAGGTGTCTGACTGTCTGACTCACACACAGAAATTATGGATGCATGCACGACTTTTCTAAATCACATACACACACACCCACTCACCCCGAACATTGACAGCCAGGCAACAGAACAACACTTTTTTTTTTTGTTTTATGCTGCCTGAGCCATCAGACAAACATATAATAATCGCAAGGACATTGAAAGTCGGCACGCCAACCACAAGGCGTACACACAAACTATATGTATATATATTATATTTCAAATACGCCAAACAGGGCGCACGACACAAAATATATCTATAAATAATTCGCTATTATCGCTGCTGGTTCCAACGACGATGACGATGAAGGCGGCGACGACGACGACGGAACGACGAAGATGACGAAGACGACGACGACGAAGATGAAGACGACAACTACAGCGTCAAGTCTGACACGGAACTTGCAGAACGTCAGAGCTGTGGCTCAAAGAAAAAAAAAAAAAAAAAAACACTAGCACTCACGGCGTCTCTGCCGGCGACAGGGTGACAGTGTCACACAGGAGCTGTGGCTCACACACACACAAGCACAGAACGCAGCGACGGCCTCGCCAACAGGTCGCTGGTTCAAAAACTTGGGAGCGGCGCTCTGGCTTGGCAGCAGCGGCGTCTCCAGCCCAACTGGCTCAGCGGGTAGTCGGTCCCGGGGCGCAGTGGCAGGTAGGGTAGGTTGTCGGCAGTCAGGCCGACCTCTCCACACCATCACACGGTGGAGAAGGGGGTAATCACATCTACGAACCCCTGACCCTCAAACGTGGCAGCCAGTCCCCCTCAGTCCAGGGAACACATCTACCTGGGGGGAACTGATTAACTACCTTGATTATCATGGCTACTACTCATTGCAATCACGACTATATTCATATTCATTAGCCACATCATATTCCACTAGAACTTGAGACAAACATCAAATACTGCAATATTCCTTTTTCCAGAATAATAACACATCATTTCCTTTTCCGGAATCATAGCACTACACAGTGAAAGGACTTCAATATAAACCTTTCAGAGTCTAGTTTTCCAAATTGGGAGAAAGATTCCCACTTAGACCTTCTTCAATAAACCATGAATACAATTCATACACACACTTAATGATTACTTTTCATCAAACTATAAATGTCTTTCGCTGTGTCACAAATGTTCATCTCTTTTCTTGTATAATAACAAGAATGTTCATTTCAATTCATACAATCACCAGATTTTAAAAGGATTTTTTTTTTTCAAAAGATTCAACTACTTCAATACATGTAAAGAAAGATTTCCACACACTCTTGTTTACCAAGACACAACTATTCAATATTCATATCAAGAGTGAATTAAATACTCATCCACATCAAAAATCAAAACTAACATATATCAAGTCTCTGTCGCTCAGTCTGGGAGCTTATTATCCATAGCATCAAAACTCTCCCTCTTCTCGCAAACCACATCAAACCTTTTTTCATCATGAAGTTCATAAACAAATTAAGTCACAGAATAAACAAATCTTTTTTTTTTTCTGAAGACCACTTCCTTTAACAATCACTTCATGTTTTCCGACAGCATTTTGTTTTGCTATCCTATCCAGTCATAGGACAACATAACACAGCAAATATTTTTCTTTTCTAAATCAAACCTTCACAAGTGTGCTGAGGAAGTTTCAGTCGCTCCTAAGCGGGAATACGGTTTCGGTTTGTTAACAAATAAAATATGAATGAGAAATACCTGACTGCCACAAAAAAAAGCTGGGTCCCTTTTCGGCCTTCTGGAATGCTGCGGAGCCTGAATCACTGCAGAGACTGCCTAACCGGTTCAGCTCACCCGGCTTTAACAGTGCGCAAGTGAGTAGCAGTCAGGTAAACTTTTCAACCGGCTTCCGGAGGACTACCTTCTGGTCAGCACGGTTGCATGAAAATTTGTGACGGGACGGGAATCGGTCCATCACAATTACATAAACACATTCAATGTCAGATCTTTCATTTATCAAAACTTTGAACACATTTTTAAATGAGAATTACTTTTGTGCTGACATCCTGTTTGTGAAGAGGGACCTGTTTTGTAAAATCCCTATCAGATAGAAAACTGCTCTGTTTTTGGTTCATGGGAAAGAAAAGAATTTTACTGCTAAAAGCAGTTTTATGATAAACATACCTGTCTAAACAAATGTACCTGTCCAAACAAATGCCATATCTCCATCTGACATGGAACACACTAACATCAGGAATCTCCCCCTTAACAATTGAAATGGAGAGTGAGGAGCTATCTCTACTCGACCTACAGGAATACAGGAGTGGTCTCCTGTTGCCAACATGTAATCTACTCACTCCATCCCAAAACAATTCAGTTTTCTCCCTTTCTCCATACTGCGGGGATGGGGGAGGGGTGTCTTAGCCTTTGGACTACTACTTTCAGTTGAAAAATTCTTTTTCTTCATACTCAACTATCAAAACAAATGTCAGAATATTGAAAAGGATGATCGGAAATCTCACTGGTAGAAAGACAGTGTTCAGACTCAAAGCACAAGGCTGACCTTAACTCATCCCAGAGCTTGGTGGCAGAACCAAAATAAAAAAAAAAATTGTAATTAATAATTCCAGGAAGTTTATGGATGTCCCCACTTTCCCTTATGTAATGATTGATACATAATAAATATGAGAAAGAAAATTAGTCAGGATCAGGAAAAGGAGAAGATCCCTGAAATCAACCTATCAAAGACAGGGTCCGGGCTGCTGTGTCAACTAGGCTATAATTGTTCATACTGAGACACAACGTGTAGCATAAAAAAAACCATTAGAGCAATGTGCAGACATACATCAAGGTAATGAGTTGAACAGGGCCAAATTACATTGTTGCCAAATAGTTGAATGGAGCATATAACAGGTACATATATGGGCAATAATCGAAGGGCATGTCAAGGCACCAAATTCTAGAGGTAAATTTGCCATGATCCTGATATGAGGAGCAAACCAGTGTGAGTGTGTCCTGACATAACTGTGCAGGGCAAAAATATTTTTTTAAAAATAAGGACTACACAGCCATTCCCTGATGGATGTGTCCACAATATGCCCAAGTTATCACAGTCCATTCTCAGATGGTTGAGATAACAGGTACACAGAGCCATTCTATGACGGATGTGTCCAATGCAAGATAAAACTATCACAATGCCATTTCTTGATAGATGTGATAATGATAATGCTCCAAAATCACAGACACCTTCCTCTGTGTACATGCCAGATAACTGTGATCTGAATTGTCACAATGCCATTCTCCGATGGACGTGATGATAGTAATGTTCAAATGCACAGTGCAACTTTTTTGATGGATGTGCAACAAAGAACTGCAAAAAAAATTAACACAATGCCATACTCACTGGATGTGACAATAACATGTTCATCTGTACATTGACATGCCTCTTGAAAGTGCCAAAATTAGTAGTTAAGATTATCATCCTGCCATTCTCAGAGGGATGTGATAATCACAATGCTTCAAGCGCACAGAGCCATTCTCTGGTGTATGTGATAATCACAATGGCACAGAGCCATTCTCTGGTGGATGTGATAATCACAATACTTCAACTAGTTCAAGTGCACAAAGCCATTCTCTGGTGGATGTGATAATCACAATGACACAGAGCCATTCTCTGGTGGATGTGATAATCACAATGTTTCAAGTGCACAGAGCCATTCTCTGGTGGATGTGATAATCACAATGCTTCACATGCACTGAGCCATTCCCTGATGGATGTACTAGCAAAGTGCCAAAGCCCAAACTCCCATCACCCACCCCCACCCCACCTTTATTTATTTTTTTTTTGTTTGTTTTTTGTTTTTTTTGTTTTTTTTTTTGAAAGGCAAGAAGATTAGATGATTAAATGATTGACCAGGCGTTACGTGGATGATGCTGCACGTAGAACATGCACTCTTTTAGGCCTTCTTGCCGAGTGGCGGGGTCCCACTGGAGAAAGTCCATGAGTGAGCCAGCAACACTCGATGCTGGCTTTTGTACAACAACCTTGAGTGTCTCAATATAGTCATGGCTCCCAGTGGCCCAGTTTACAGCTGTCTTAGTGAACTTTGGCAGGTGCCACAGTAACAAATTTTGATTGGTTTCACTCTGTTGAAACACTTTTTGGCATCGTATACTATACCGTGTCAGACCATAGCATTCTACGGCAGTTAGTCAGCTCTGCCAGGCCGAAGTTTTGTGGCAAATGCAGTCATAAGATAGTCACGTGACGCCCACCCTACTTCCGCCAACGGAAGTTGCCGATGTTCGCTTCCCGAATCTCATTCACCTTCGGCCTGCCGTCCAAGCAAGATAAGTCCTGTGCTCTGTCTCGCCTATTCTTCTGCCATTGTGTAAAGATTGCTTGTGTTTGCTTCTTTACTCATTCAGTTGTGGCTTGCGCTTGCGCTAAACCCTCGATATCCTCGTCGTGTGAGGGTTTTTGGTGGGCTATCAATTTTATTATCTTTTATGATCGCCTCTAATCTCGCGACTTTGTCGTCGTGACTCACGATTTGGGTTCAATCGTCGCCGCTTCCTTTGTCTTTTCCCTCGTGAGTTTGTTTTCGTGCGGCGCTTTTGCACCCTCGTTTCTCTTCGTGCTTTCTTTAACTCATCCCATTCGGACTACCGGTAATTTCTTTCCTTGATCGACCTCTTACCTGGTACTTCGTCCGGCGATCGAACCCCTTCGTTCGGCCGCCATCTTCCTCCATGCCGGTCGTGCCTTCCCCCACTCCGCCGCGTTCACACTAAGTAGGTACTAGTTTAGGTACCCCATCTACATTTACCCTTGCAATTTTGTTGTACTAGTGCTTACCGATCTTTTCTCTGGCAAAGTTCGATCGCACTACTACACGCTCCGAAATTGA
The DNA here is from genome assembly GCA_016801955.1 of Conus betulinus. Lineage (NCBI taxonomy): Eukaryota > Metazoa > Mollusca > Gastropoda > Neogastropoda > Conidae > Conus > Conus betulinus. The sequence continues at coordinate 215,463 of JADBJO010003714.1, forward strand.
CTTAGTGTTTTCATCGCGTTGATCAAGATTTTGACCACGCGCCATTACTCAATACTTTTGAGCGCTGGTCAGCACAGTGCGTTTTCGTACTGTCTCCTGCCCTCCAGTCGTTACTTTCCGACGATTGTTGATCCCATCGGGTCAATCGAGTACTGCCTATCCCTCGATCTACCCCCTTGTCTCCTCTTTGCGTTCGTGCGTCCGAGATTGTCCCATCCACCAGTGCCCATCATGGTGAAGGACACCAACGGGTCGAGCCACTCCACTTCTCGGGAGTCGCTCACTGCCCCAGAGGACCCACGTGTCGATTCCGCGGGACAATCCATTCCATCCCAGGAACGTATGGCTGGCGTTGAGGAGGCTCCCGCGCAGGGGACACGCGAACTTCATTCCCATTCCCTCCTCGACCTGACCGGCGGATGCACGTTCGTTACGTCCGAAGGCGAATAAGCAAAAGGCCGTTACTTCAAAACCCTTGTCCTTCAATCTCTCCAAGAAATCCAAGGGCAGGCCCCTTTAAAAGGACCTGTTCCTTCCAAAGCTATTTCTCTAAATTCTTTCCCATCCCCTCCCTCTTCGGCATCTTGCCTTCGGGCATGTACGGAGACACCTCCCCACCATGCTGTGTCCCATGACTCTCGGCCCCCGGGGAACCTTGCCGAGTCATGGGCCAGCACGGGTGATGGGTCAGGGTCGGAATCACCGCCCGTCACCCGCCAGAATGAGACCGTGTCGTCAGTCTTCCCCCCACTGACGACACCGAGTCACGTTACGCTCTCCCCAACCGTGCCCGGGTGCAGCCACCACACCGCGCATGAGGAGCGTCAACACTCCGGTTTCGGTGGAGGAGTTACGGCCAGTCTCTGGTGGTTCCCCCCCACTGACCGTAACTCCGGGTCTCGGCCGCAGGCATCGGCGTTTCGGTCGGATCTGCGCCCAGACCCACGATGGTCGACCCGCCACGAACGACCGTCACACCATCCCCTAGGGTTCAGGACGTAGGGGGACAGACTTATTCTGCCCCCCACTTGGGCAACATCCACGGTCCCGTTCCTCTGGGGGAGGATCAACCCGCGGGACCACGGGTAACCTGCCGGATCCCAACTTGGGGGAGGACTCATCGCCACAGCCATCCCAGCTTGCCGCCATGCGAGCAAGGGGCTTGGCCACCAACCCCCCCCCCCCCCCCCCCCCCCCCCCCCCTGTTTCGCAGGGAACAGGCTGGGATCGCACTGGGGACATGCAGCAGGCAGTGCACTTCCCTGGGCGGGGACGTGACAGTCTCTCTCGCACCTCCCACCCCTGGTGCCTCAGGTTACCCAGGTCCCCGAGGAGTCCCTGCCCCAGGGCCACCACAGCCCTCCATTCTCCCCGGGGACCGGTGGCTCTATGCCCCCGAGAAGGATCAGTGGCTTCATGCGGACAATCAATCTGGCTCCCTTTATGGTTGGATGTGGCACCCGGCTGCCTCCAGCTGGTTCAACCTTGGTCCGCCTCCCTCTCCGGCACTGTCCGATTGGCGCCCCCCCCCCCCCCCCCTAGTCTGCTCGCCGATCATGGAGCCACCAGGGGGCCCCGCCCTCGCAATCCCCTACTCCCAAGCCCAGGGCGGGATCCCCATGCACCCCTGCCATTGCTCCCAGGGGATGGATCTGCCCATTCCCCCCAGGAAGCCTATCCCCAGTCTGAGGATGGAACCAAGGAGACCCTTCCTCAGCCTGGCAGCTTTTCTGTCTTGGAGGCTTGGCGACTGGACCTTGTTGTCAGGGAACCCCCACCTTCTGGCAAGGTCCTCTCCTTGGCTAGGTTCACCGGGCCACGCCCCTCCCAGCGAACTCGGCCAACTGTTGCAGCTCCAGAGTCTATCAAGACCTTGTGGGAGAGCCAAGCAATTTTGGCTAGGGGTGCACAGGCCGTCCCTCCTCCGGCATCGAGTTCCTCTCTGCCCCCAACGCGTTCCCAGTAGGATCTTTCCTCAAGGACCCGCGTTCCTCCAACCATGCCTTCTCGGTGTTTTTTTCGGCCCACCCAGCCACCCAGGAAATCACCATTTCCCACGCTGACTGCCGGCTGATCCACAACCTGCCCCCCCCTACCTCCCCACCTCCATTTCCATTTCCATTAAAAATCTCGTGGAGTGGGACAGGATTGCACAAGCTGGGCTCGTACATACCACCGCAGGCCATGTCTTTCTAGACATGCTCCTACAGCGTGCTGAGGAACTTTGGTCTACGGAGGACGGCACTGTCTCGATGTCCCCGGACGCTGACGAGTCTGGGTCACACCTCGAGGCAGACCTTCGCCCCTTTGGCGACCCCCTGATGCGCTTCCTCATCCAAAAGATCGAGCATCACCTTTCGGCTGCGGCGGACAGCGCAGCCAGGAGCCACTTCAACTGCCTACTGGCCGTCAGAGATACTGTCCTCTCCCAGTCACATCTCTCCCCAGCGCTCAAGGCGGCCCTGCGATGCATTCCTGGGCAGGAACAGTCGCTATTCAGTGACTATTCAACGGCGGTCATCAACCACTCCGTCGAGGAGCACAAGCAGGCGGCCTCCTTTTCAGTGAGGCCCCCTCGCCAGCCTCGTCCTGCGGGCCCTGCCCCTCGTTCTGCCCCTCATCCCACACCCCAGCCTTACCCCAGCAAGGCACCCCTTGCATCGCACGGCCTGCCAAGCACCCCCCCTCAGCCTCTAGGCTGAAACCGAAGAATTCCCAACAGAATTTTCGGTTCGGTCAGCGGGCACGGCCATGGAGGTGACTGGCAGACTTGCCTCTTGGGGAGCGGGGGAAATGGCAGACACCTCGCTCCCCTAGGTCCCCTCAGCGCCCCTGGCCGGCAGCCTGTCCAGGCATGCCCACCAGTGGCGCTGTATGGGCCTCAGCCCCTGGATTGTGTCAGTTCTACAGGAGGGCTTCCGTTTGCCTTGGGCACACGAACGCCCCCCCTCTCCTGGCCTCTCCTCCTCCCTCCAGCGAACCCCCTCCTGCTCAGGCGGAGGCACTTCGCCAGGAGGTTAGGGAACTCCTCCTCAAAGGGGCCATCTCAGAGGTAGCCCATCCCAATCTGGGGTTTTACTCTCACTTCTTCGTGGTTCCCAAACCCTCGGGAGGCTGGAGGCCCATCCTCGACCTCTTCCCCCCTAAACAAGTTCATCAGACCCATCAAAGTCAAGACGGAGACCCCATCCCACATCAGGGACTCCATCCACCACCAGGACTGGGGGCCACCTCCATAGATTTGAAGGACGCCTACTTCCAAATCCTAATCCACCCATCTCACAGACGCTACCTGAGGTTCGTCTGGTGGGACCGGGTGTTTCAGTTCAAGGCGCTACCCTTTGGCCTCTCCCTGGCACCCTTCCTATTCACGAAGGTTGTCAAGGAGATGGCCTCCTTCGCAAGGCAGAAGGACATTCGCCTCCTGGTGTACCTAGATGACTGCTTGTCCTGGCCCCCTCCAGGGCCCTCTGCCAAGCCCACACATCAGAACTTCTTCGCCTATGCTCCTCACTTGGGTTTGTCATCAACCCCTGCAAGTGCGAGCTCAGCCCCAGTCAGCTCTTCTCCTTCCTGGGTATGAGCTTCGACACGATTTCCATGCAGGTGTCCCCGACTCCAGAGAGGTCCACTCGTTTGCTGGACCTCATCTCCCGTCTCTGCCCTGCCTGCCCCCCACACATCGGCAAGGACTCTGTCCTCCCTCTTGGGGATGATGGAGTCCCTGTCATCCCTCATTCCCCTAGGACGAGTCCCCAAGCAGCAACTCCAGAGGGAGTTCCGCCGTCGCTGGTCGCAGACCGTGACCGCTGGGATCAGACCATTCCTCTCAGACCCTGGTCCTTTGGGCCACGGAGGAGTGGCTCAACCCCTCCACTCTCCTCCCCGGGGTTTCCCATCTCCCTCTCCCACTCAGGCCCTGGAACTCTACATAGACGCCTCCAACTCGGGTGGGGGGCCCATTTGGAGAACAGGCATGCCTCCGGACTGTGGGATCCACAGATCTCCCTTCTCCACATCAACGTCCTGGAACTGGAAGCGGTCAGGCTAGCCCTCCTCCACTTCCAGGACCAGGTCTCGCACCGATTTGTTCTCCTTCTCACGGACAACACCTCGGTGGCTTGTTACGTCAAGGGGGGGGGGGGGGGGGGGGGGGGGGGGGGGGCAAGCTCGTCAACAACAGAGGCTCTCCTGCGCTGGTGTCATGCTCAGGGAATCACCCTTCGCGCCAGACACATAGCGGGGATGCATGCACAACATCCTGGCAGACTCTCTCAGCCGCTCCAAGTCCGTCCTCCACACGGAGTGGACTCTCAGCCGCTCACTCTTTCTGCAGTGTGTGGGAACGTTGGTTCAGACCCATGGTCGACCTGTTTGCCACCCGATTCAACCATCGTCTGCCGTTGTATGTCTCTCCCGTCCCCGATCCCCAGGCTTATGCGATCGATGCCCTTTCCCTCCCCTGGACGGGCCTCATAGCATACGCCTTTCCCCCCTTCCCGATCCTCCACAAGGTGATCAGGAAGGCGAGACTGGAAAGACCTAAGCTCATCCTCATAACCCTTGGTGGCCGACTCAGTCCTGGTTTCCAGACCTCAAGTCTCTCACCACGTACCCCCCCTCCCTCTAACCACCCGGTGTGACATGCTCAGGCAACCCCGCTCGGGCCGCCCTCACTCCAACCCCCAGATGCTCCGCCTTCACGCCTGGCTCCTGTGCCAGCCCGAATGTGAGCATCTGCCTCGAATTCTGGGCCAGACAGATCCCAGTCCGTCCTAAACATCCTTGAAGGGGCGGGGGCCTCTCAGGACCTTCGGGACCTTGCAACAGCCTCTCGCAGGGCAAGCACTGAGTCCCTATATGACTACCGTTGGGAAAAATTGGTCTCTTGGTGCTCAGAGCACTCTGTTCCCCATTACCGTTCTGTTCCCCATGACCGCCCTTCCAATATCCAGATAGGAAACTTCCTGTCTCACCTATCCTCCTCCCGTAGGCTCTCAGCTAGCTCCATACGGGGCTACAGGTCAGCCATCTGCACGACCATCCGCCAACTCAGCGGTCCCTCCTTTGAGAATTACTTCCTTCTTAGAGAAATTTCCAGGGGGGTGGCCCTACGCGAGTCCCAGTCGCCCAGGCGCACTCCCCTTTGGGACCTGTTCATCATCCTTGACACTCTCAGAAAACCCCCCTTTGAGCCTATCTCCACTTTACCCTTTGACCTCCTCTCCATGAAAACCACCTTTCTCCTCGCCCTGGCTCCGGCCAGAAGGCGGAGCGAGATCCACGCTATCAGCGGGGACCCCAGAGACATTGCCTTCCACAGGGACGGCTCTGTCTCTCTCAGTTCCTTCCTGAGTTCCTAGCTAAGAATCAGGAACCAGGCACTCCCTCCCCCCCTCCCTCGTCATCCGCTTGCTGGCGGATATCCTTGGAAGTGGGGAAAGCGGGGGAGACATGGACCTGTGCCCTTCTAGGTGTCTCAGATATTACTGGGAACGTTCACGCGCCCCAGGCGCTCTTCCCAGCGACGTCTACTTATTTCCATCAATCCCAACAATAAGAAAGGCATCTCAGCTGGCACCATCTCCAGAAGGCTCTCTCAGACGGTCGGATCCGCGTACGCTCAGGCGTCCAAGGACCTCCCCGTCCTATCTACCCGGGCACACGAGGTCAGAGCGCTGGCCGCTTCCGCAGCGTTCCAGCACTCTGTCCCCTTGCGCCATCTCCTGGAGGCAGCCTACTGGCGTTCGGAAAACCCCTTTATAAGCTTTTATTTAAGGGATATCCGCATGACCAGGGCTGACGGTTCTAAAGGGATCTCCTTTGTGGCGGCCAATGCAGCCATAACGGTTAACCCCAAGAACCACTAGGGCATCTTGCCCTCCTTCGATTCCTTTAAATTCTGCTATGGTCTGACACAGTATAGTATATGACGCCAAAATGGGGAGTTTTTATCATACTCCCTGTTTGGCTAGTATACTTACCGTGTCAGACTCTAATGCCCGCCCTACCTTCCCCTCTGGCGCCAGGGTTCTCCGGGTTTCCTTGTGCGCAGGCCTCGCTGAATGAGGTTCGGGAAGCGAACATCGGCAACTTCCGTTGGCGGAAGTAGGGTGGGCGTCACGTGACTATCTTATGACTGCATTTGCCACAAAACTTCGGCATGGCAGAGCTGACTATCTGTCGTAGAATGCTATGGTCTGACACGGTAAGTATACTAGCCAAACAGGGAGTATGAGGATGACCTGTCTAAGCCAAAAGCTCATTGTCTGGGGTCTTAGAGCGGCACCAAGTCTGCCACAGGCGCAAGTCACAGGAGTCTGACTCTGTCCCCAGGAGGAAGGCCTTCAGTGCTCTGACAGGATAGTTGACGTGCTCCACCTTTGAACGTCAGTGCCTGGTATCAGACGACGAAGAGGCCAGCAGAGGCAGGTTAATCATCAGAGGCCACTCTTCAGGCTTTGCAGTTTGGCTAGAAAAGTAGGGCACATGGACAGGGATACCGAACCATCCTTAAGCCACTCAGGGACTGTGGAGCCCTGGAAATGGCATGAACCTCACTGATCCTGCTTGCAGAAACCAGACTAAACAAAAGGAGAAATTTTCAAAGTCAAGTTTCCGACAGAGCATTTGGTGATAGGCTTGAAGTGTCCAAGGCCAGATATTCCAGGACTAAAGGAAGGCTCCATTTGGGACATCAGCTTAGTCTAGGGGAGCCCAGTGCAGCATAGGAAATCATTTTGGACAGAAAGGGATCGTGGCTAATGTCAGTATCTCAGTTCATAAGTTGGAAGGTTTTAGCAATAACAGATCTGAAGCCCCTCAATGTACTGCCTTTATTTCCAGAGATCTGTAGGTCCTCAGTGAAATGGAGAGTATCTGGACTGTGGCCTCAGCCTGGGAAACACTGGGCTGTTAGCACCATTTTTGTAAACTCTGTTTATTGTCGTATACTTTCAGAGTGGAATTTCTCTAGCCAGCCATGATCTTCTCCATCCACGAAGGGTGGAAATGCCTCTCTCAGAGATGCATCACTGGATAAGAGATTGGCTAGGAGAGAGAGACGCAGGATCAGCATGCCATCTTCGTGCTTGTGGCGAGAGTAACAGATTTTTCAGAGAAGGGAGAAAGATGGGACCTTCACCAGCAGAGAAATTAACAGGTTCATGAATTCTTGACCATTTCAGAGTTGATGCCAGTATCGAGGCATTTCTACTTGGATGCCTTCATTAGGACTGCTGGAATGAGAGGGGAAGGAACATACTCATAAGCAAACGTCCCCTCCCCACTAGAACAACAGAGTGTCCATAGACATGACCAGTTGGTCAGGAACTGATGACGCAAAGACTGAAAGCTGATTGTACTGCCTGGTTGCAAATAGGATCTCGTGGTGTTGTTGAGCATCCAGTACAAAGGTAATAAATGATCCTCCTGAATAGAGTGCCCACCAGAACATTGAGTTGCATGGTATGTGTCTTATGAGCAAGGAGATTTCCATTGCTTGACAAAACAGAAGTACTGTACTGCAAATTGATCAATGATCTGGATTGACTTAGTCATGCAACCACTGTCGAAATGTCTGAGTAAACCTTTCTTCTTTCTCATGTTATCACAGTCTTGTATCTCAAGACTTGAGACCAGTCACATTGGACTAGTACTACTGCCTGCATCTCCAGGCTTCCCAAAGACTCCAGGGACAGTGGAAGGAGATGTAAGGGATACCTGACATCAGCAACTCGGGTCCAAGGTTGAAAGGCCAAAACAAAGAGGAGGCTTACGAACATTCCCTTATTAGGTTGTCTGAGATAAGACGTTAAGGTCATCTGAGACGAGATGTTGCTTAGTGGCCACTGAGTGTGAGCAGATGGAGTCAACCAAAGAATGAGCTCTTAGCTGTCGAGACCAGATCAGTCATGATCTGGAAGCAGCAAGGGGTAGCCTTCTTTTGTTTTTTGTTCATCTTATTGTTTATCTGCAGATAGATCAGATGGGAATAAGCCAAAGAAGCCGTTGATTTCTCCTCAACAGGACCAGAATATTCTATGGGAGACTTCAGTGGGAGAATCAGGATATATGTGAATATCCCTAGCAAATTATTGTATTATCCAAATACCACTCTATTCAGACCAGGCATGGCTGATGGGCCCATTCCCAGGAACACTAATCTCATCCTGCTGAGCCCTGTTACTGGTTAAACTTCCAGTTCCTTGGAACCAAGGAAAGGAAGACTAAGAAATTGACAAACACTGAAGAGTGCTCTACCTAAGGCACCGTCCTGGAAAAAAAAAAAGAGACCATAACTGAGGGGATGCAGTCTTGGATGAGTTTCTATGTCGGGAACTGGTCCAGTTGTGATGGTCATCAGTATGAGAGTAAAAAGGAAATCATTGAGATTCCCAAAACACATGTGTGTAACCAAGTGCCAGACAAGCTCACCTCCTACAGAGGGACGGAGCAGAAGGCATGAGGGGAAAAAGAGACCACTCCCACGAACCTCCGGGAGATCACTGGAGGGGGATTCCTGTGAAGCAACACACAGACATGAAGGCAACGTTTTAAATATTTAATAACAAAACTACAACCACTTTTTTGCATCATGTATGTGATTATGACTGTGCTTTCTGTCTATAGTTTGTTTTCGCTTGATAGACCAATGTTGTAAATTTGACAAGACTAGAGAATATCGACATTTTAGGTTGCTTCAGGTAGTTGACAAAACAGTGAGAAACTGTGCTGACAAATAGTAATCTGTACTGACAGATTTCCAGTAGTATACTCTGAAATGATGAAGAGGAGGGTTGACACCTCTGCTTGGATCATAGGATCTTCTGGTTTGTGTTATTGATCATCTGCATATGTATACCTATGAACAGGGTTCAGCTGCTGGTGGTCTACACATATATAGACCAGGGACATGGGACACTTGCCAGTCCACACTTACCCACCAAAAGCCACCTGGGCTTAAACACATAACCTTCATACTGTGATGCAGATGTTCAGACCAATGGACTCTCGCACTTGTACTGCCTTTGTTTGATGACAAATGTGGCACAGATGACTGTTAAACAAGCTTAAATAGAATCTAGTATGTGGACAGTTATGGGGAGCTTCATGTGAAATTCTCGCATCTATATACCTGATATTGCTGTGACCACTTGCAGATTTAGGATTGGTTTCATAGTCTACAGTTAAGTCAAAATGAAACCTAAAGACGACTCCACTCAGAATAAGACAATGAAGCCCCTTGGTTCACTGAAGAACACGATTTGGTTTATGAATGATAGCGAGTATGCTTTTCATCTGGGCACTGTGAAATGTCTGTACTTCTTTCTTTTTTCTCTTTTAATTTTTCTTCCATTTCATGTTAATGTAGTATCTTCTTTCATGTACCTGGTGGAATTATTTAAATCATTTAAGAAGTAAAGGTTTAGCCATACATGTATAGCTTTATCCAAGTCATTCAGTCATTACTTTTTGTTTGTCTGTTTGCTTGTTTGTTTTTACTTTTTGTTTTGCCTGTTTCCATTTGAGGGTAAGTTTTTTTGTGTCCACCAGCCTTCGTGTCCTGGAGCTCTTTGGCTGCTTCAGCCTGTCCCCAACAAGTTTTCGTAACCTGGCAGAGTACTGCACCTTCCTGTTGACCCTCAACATCGGCCAATGCTACAAGGTCAGTGAACAAAGGTAGAGGAGTGTATCGTGTAGAGGGAACAACCAGTTAGGGTTAAGTGTTAGAGCTTGCTTCAGCGGAAAGCCATAACTCAAGCTCTGACCTTTGAATGCATATGATTCATCACAGAAGTTCCTGGTGTATACAAGAGAGATTGCCAAGCCATTCACCTGCCGAAAGCTGTGGCACTGGAGATGATTGAAGAACAGTACAACCTCATTGAGTGGATGCACATGTTCACGGATGGATCCTCAAAGGGAGCAGTGAAGAACAGGGGAGCAGGCATCTTCATCAAAGACACTGATGCGAGACTGACCCCCAGAGCTTTCCGACTGGAAAAATTTCCTCAAACTTCAGAGCAGAGCCAGCAGCTCTGCTTTATGCTGCACAAGGGTTTAAAAAGTCAAGCAAACCCACCACCTGAGATTGCTTTCTTCACTAACTGCAGATCTCTGCTGCAGGGACTTTAGAGCAACAGAAGTGAACAGCAGCTGAAAAACATCAAAAAAGCCCTCCAAGATCTTTCAAGACAATCCACCAGTGTACTCCAGTGAATTCCATCCCAATGTGGGATCACTGGGAATGAGAAGGTTGACGCTCTGTGTCCAAAATAGGCAACAGTATGGAGCATTTCAGCCACCCAGTGACTTAAAAAGAGGCCAAAACTATAAATCCACAACCAATACCAAAACTAGTGGAAGAGAAGGCTGGGTGCAGACAGTGGTGTTGATCCAGTCAGTCAGCTCCAGAGATACCAGCAAACAGTCCTCTTCAGTTTGAGAACTGGCCACTGTCAACTGCTGAGTCACCTCCGCTGAATTAAGATTGCCCACACAGAGGAATGTCCATGCAGCACTGAATCTCAGACCCCAGAACACATCCTCCAACACTGTCCAGCCCATGGTGTTCTACAGCATTACATCTGGCCAGAGGGTACAGAGCTGCAAATGCTACTTTAGGGCAGTTGTGAAGATCTTGCAAAGGCAGTGGGTTTCATTGCGGCGACTGGACTGAAAATCTGATGCAGCCAATTAAAATCAACCACAGAAAAAGAAGAGTGCATAGGCATTTGCTGAGCCTTATCCTTCAGTTCCCTGTCACATTTCTTTTATTTGTGTTATTTCTTTATCTGTTAGTTTGTTTGCATGTTTGCAGCATTATTTATCCTTTGAGGACTGTGGACTCATGGCTAAGCAGGTGTGGGTAGCATATATTGGACAAGTCTGCAGCCAGTGAAGCTTTCTTACTCAAACTAGAACCATAAGCCCTCTGCAGAATATCAAGGATTTCTTTCTTTTACATTAATGGTGAAAATGCACATTTGTGGAGTCTTGGTGTACTTCAGAGTAGAATGAAATTAATACATTTATATCTGATTTCTAAAAAGACAGGGTTGGTTTGATTGAGTGACCTGCCTTACAATGTGACCAGGCCTCTGACACGCATGACATTTTTTTTATTTATGATTTTTATTCAGTGTCCAGTACTGAACATTTAATGCCTGTATCACAATCTTGGAATGACCGAAAGATGTTCAGAATTTTCAGGATTAAATTTTTTTTGCGTTTATTGCTTAATCAATGGCATGTGATATGTGCTCTTGGACTGCATGGTTTTGACATTTTCTTTTCTGCATTTTTGTTTGTGTGTTCCATAAATTGCTAATGTGAGAAGAAAGCAGTAAAGATCTAAGCTCTTAAAATCTCTTGAGAATACAGTGAAAAATACTGGAGATTTTTCACCACTGATGTGGCCCCCATCCCAGATGGGCAGAGCTCAAAGTGACATGACATGACTTGATCGGAAGGCTTTGCTCGTATATAGCTCTTCCAAGTTTTCTGTTGCATGTATTTTATCTGTGGTATTATTGATTTATTTATTGTGTGTGATGATATTTTTGTTTTACTCAGATATCCGATTCCAACATGGTGACATTATCTGCCAGTTTAAGTCGTGTGGAAACACTTGATCTCCGAGGATGCAAAAAAGGTAAGTTGACTGAATGGGTTTGTAGGTGTTCTTGAAAACATACATATCAGTCAGGCTTCAGAGAAATTACAATAACAAAAATACTCCAGTAAAATATCACATTTTCTTATCTGTTAAAATGATATTCCAAATGACAGAAATGTACCGCAATACCTCATAGTTGTTGTTGCAAAAAGGACAACTTAAAGCTGGAACATTGGTTGTTCCAGAAAGGAGAATTTGTTGTCTTGTTCAAAGGTAGAGGTGTGAATCTAGAATGGCTCATAATTAATCGAAAGAGCAGAGGTGTGTGTGTGTGTGTGTGTGTGTGTATGGAGGGGGGGGGGGGGGGTAGGAAAAGTGAAGAAGTTCATGAGTGTTTGAAAGTGGAAAGATCAAATTTGAGCAGTTGTAAATGTTTTAAAAGGTGCCTGAAATTGAGTTTTAAGGGAGAGGGATCAATCGATAAAGTCAGACAGTGTGTATGATAGATAGTGCAACATACTGACGTAATACCTTAAATCTACTCTTGGTTCAAGGACAGTTTTTCATTGTGATAATCATCACTTTCTTGTTTGGAGATGAGATCAGAAATTTTCACTATCCCTCACACAATGTAGTATATTATGATAATGCTGTTTCTTTGATAGCACAAAATGATGGTATGTTCGGATTCTTTCTGTCACTGGTGGTTTTGTTGTGACAGCTGGGAGACAACAGTATTCGCAAGATCGTCAGAAGCTGTCGGCGACTCCGACATCTTATCTTGGCCAACTGTCCGCTCTTGTCCAATGCTTCTCTGTTGTGGAAATTGCCACATATTCCACAGACATCAGGTTAGTGACATAACATTTAGAGCAATATAGTTTTCGTCATTCTTTGTTTAGTATATACACACATGTACACATGGTCAAACGTACACATGCAAATACACACACAATGCACACACACACACGCACGCACGCACGCACGCACGCACGCACGCACGCATAACGTAGACAGATGCAGGCACATACACAAGCACATATGCACATATTCATACAGGCATATGCATGCACAGTCATACAAACTTGCATGAATTTGCGTTAATACATGAAGATCAACAGTTTAGCTCTTGTCGCACAGACATATCTGCTATAACTTTTTGAAAAATACTGTTGAATGGATAAAGCACTGCATTAAATATCAGAATCTGACAAAACCTCTGAAATATGGGAAGGAATATTTCAGTGAATCAGAATCTGAATTGACCACTTAATAGGATTAAATTTGTCCTCGTTTTTTGTATTATTCAGGTATTTGTTTGGATTTGCCTGTGTTTTTTCTGTATATCTGTGTTTTGTGCGTAGTACACTGACAATATGTGCTGCTGATAAGTATTCAGTTAAGATATGCCTACATCTAAGTGATTTTATACAGATCTGAAGGTACATGCTTCTTGCCAATGCAGTGGTTTTATACAGATCTGAAGGTGCTTGACTCTTGCTTGCATTGTGTTAATGTGAACATATTTAAACATGTTGGTGAAATACATAGTTATACTAGTACTTAGATTTTGTGGGTGGGTGCACACATGTGAAATTTGTGAATGGGGTGCACACATGTATAAGTAGTTTTTAATCTTTATGGGGAGAATGTTTCAAGTTACTCATCTTTTGTATAAGTATTTGTACTTTTTTTAAGCATGCCTTTTGGTAAACAGTTGTCTGTGTGTGCAGTATTACTCAGATTTTTGTTCTAGTTTAGTGTTTTTCTATCGTGTGAAATTGCTGGTGGCACCACTCCTGATTTCTCAAGCTGTGATAGTGGAGCTTTTTTTTAGTTCTGAAGTTTTTTTTTAAAGATCAGACTCTACATGTAAATGGATCAGACATTTCTGTTTCCCATGAAAAAGCATACAGATCACATGCATTATATTCTGAATCCTATTCTATTATTACAAATGGACAATGGATTTATCTTAGAGCTGATTAGGTTTGTTGCATTGTGGATGATTTTCAATCATGCACACAAACATGAGATCCATGTGTGTATTTATGAGAACATGCCTGCTGGAGAGTTGGGAGGAGGAGAGGGGAATGAAATTCTTGATTTTGATGCTTTGGACGCCTGTCCTGGAAGCTAAAACAATACTTAACATTCATTTCTCTAGTTAAAAGAAATTTAGATTATTTTGTACAGTTCGTCCACTCTGTGTGCTGCTGTTTATCCATTACACACATGCACGCACATGCGCTCACACACACACACACACACACACACACACACACACACACACACACACACACACACACACAAAGGTGACACCAGTTGAGAAAAAAATTAAGTCCAGTCCTTTCTTCAGACTTGAAGAGGGACAGGTGAGGAGGGTAGCACTCCTATCACCACTGGAGTGGGGTTGGGGGAGAAGGTGGCGGCTGGTGGATGAAAGGTGAAAGAAAAAGAACAAAAGAGACCACGAGGGACAGAAAGAGGGGGGAAAGTGATGTGAGGGGGCAGAGAGGGAGCATGTTTGTGTTTGAGTGAGTTTGTGTGTGAGAGAAAGGGAGATAAGAGATTTTTATGTGTGTGTGTGTGTGTGTGTGTGTGTGTGTGAATGAGTGTGTGAGAGAGGTAGAGAAAGAGCATATAAGTGGAGTTCCATGCTATAGTATTATTCTTATTGTTATCAACTGATGTTAACAGATATGCATTGATGTGCTTTTTTTTTTCTTTTTTTTCTTTTTTTTAACATCTAGTCCTCATCCTGAATAAAGTTTACAAGGACAAACTTGGATAACATGGGTCATGCAAAGATAGTGCAGTGTCAGTGGAGAAAGGGAGGGGAGGTATGGGAAATCATTTAGCAAGAAAATTATGTGTGCATATCATATCATGTGTGTGTAACCTTCAGTCTGTTTTAATTCTGTGTTCCTTATTGTAGTGAGTGTGATAGAGACAGTACTCTACCAAATTATGGCATGTATTCCAGTTGTAGTTCCATAATGTTCAGAAAAGAAAGAAGACATTCTGCCATAAAAATTCCCAGACTCTGGATTTATAAGTAGAATAGATTATCTGTACTCAGAGTCTAACAGGTTCACACTTACTGAAATATTTCGGCTGGGCCACAACCAGCCTTCATCAGTCAACTGAAGCAACAAAGGGAGCTGCTGGTTGGATGTGTCGTGAGTTTGAGTTCACTGCAGCAGAGTTCACATTAGCTGCAGGTTGTGAGTCCGAAATATTTCAGTAAGTGTGAACTTATTAGACTCTGAGTACAGATAATCTATTCTACTTAAAGAAGGCATTGAAGTGTGAAGAAGGGTGATACCGACACAGTGACAGTTTTGTGTATTGTCCACAGGATTTCTCTGTGTGTGTGTGTGTGTGTGTGTGTGTGAGTGTGTGTGTGTGTGATATGGATAAACGGCAGCACAGACTGAATAAACTGTACAAAATATTTAAATTTGTTTTAACAAGAGAAATGAATGTAAAGTATTGTTTTAGCTTCCGGGACAGGCGCCCAAAGCATCAAAATCAAGAATTCCATTCCCCGAAGTGGTTAGTGTCACTGACTCCCGGCAGGGAGGTCGTGGGAGGTTGTGGGTTGAATCCCATCAGAGTCATGTGGGTTTTTCTGCCCTGACCGGCTCCTACCCAGAGTTGAGTTTGCTGCGGACTCAGTTGGGAAGACTGGGACCACACAGTCAAGTTTCATCCACTTAATGGATGTGTTTCTAAGAGTGTTGTTCAAATTTCCTGACCAACACTGCAGGTGCCTGTATCTCTTGGGCCTGGTTGACGCCGGGATATATTATGAAAGGAAGCGTAGAGTACAGCCCTGTCATGTAGTCTCAGACCGAAATGGAAATCTGTAGCATCATCTTAATCATCCTCATTCTCATCGATCAGCATCAGCAAAAAAAAATGTCTCAAATTCTGTGGCCCTTTATGCCCTGCTCTCATGGTGACCTCAGTTTCCATGTCCTCTCCACGTCTGTGGCCTTGGTTTGGTTCTGTCGGGGTCACCGGTATCGGCTAGTCCATGGGGGCTGTCGTTGGATGGACGTGGTGGTGCCCTCCGGAGGGAGAGCTCACTCACGCCGGCTCCACGACTAAGCAATTATTGTCATCAATAGGGGGCTTAGCAGGGGGTGACCTGCGTATGTTAGATCAGAACAGGCGCCACTGAACACCACTGAAGTGACTCGGCAGCAGTGCAGTATCTCCTCCGGGGGTTGCCTCTTGACAACTTGACATTGACTGCTCCATGTGGATTGCCGGTGCCGGGGCTGCAGCGGGACCAGCTGGGCTGTGGCTGTGGACGGGATGTCGGAATTAGTGGCGTGGGTGCATTGCCTCTGAGGTGGTGCAGAGGTTGGGATAGCAAAAAAAGAAGATTCCATTCCCCTCTCCTCCTCCCAACTCTTCAGGCACCCCAGCAGGGTGTTGCCCCTTCACCTCGCCAGGGGCCAAGGCAGCCTCTGCATCTCAGCCTGTTTACAGAAGATTTTACGATGAGGAGTTCCCTAACCTGTTCATGTTCTTACCTGCAACCTTGATGTAGCCCCCATGGTTAGCTAGGCTATAAACAGCATGACTTGATTTGAAGACAGTTTTATTTTCATAATGAAGTGCCAGCCCTGGAGTATGCCTTATGTTATGTGTCTCTGTATTGCCAGGTCGCTAGATGTCTGTGGTTGCAGCAACATCTCAGACTCCAGCATACAGACCCTGGTGAAGAACTGCTTTCGTCTGACCTCCATTGACATCAGCTCCACCAGTTGTAGCCACAAAAGGTCTGCCAAATATCATGTGGTCAATCCTCCCAGTAAATACCCTTCAGAAAAACACTTCCTCCTTCCCTAATGCTCTTCAGGAAAACAGGGTTTGTATAGTTATGAAAGAAAGAAAGAGAGAAACTGAACTATATTTTTAAGGTCTTTAAAGTCTATGAAAATCAAGTTAGATTTGTGTAAGTTGTTGTGTCCTTCCAAAGAAAATTATGTTCTGGGGTTGATTCAAAGACCAACCACT